>JASVEL010010777.1:0-20026 GCA_032618575.1 Nicotiana noctiflora | reverse complement strand
ACGACCTCGACCTCGGCCTCTACCCCTAGCAGGAGCTGTCGCTGCTGGGATCTCGGGCTGCTGGTCAGTAGATGAGGATGCACGTGTCCTTACCATCTGCGGAAGAACAGAGTAGAAGTTCAATTAACATTCAAAAGATCAAGTCGCACGACTGGAAAGAATAAAGAGAATATTTTCCTAACTCTGTAGCCTCTGGAGGATAAATACATACGTCTCCGTACCGATCCTTCAGACTCTACTAAGGTTGTTCGTGAGTTGTGAGACCTATGCAACCTAGTGCTTTGATACCAACTTGTCACGACCCAAATTTCCCACCATCGGGGTCATGATGGCGCCTACTAAATAGAAGCTAGGCAAGCCGAATATTAATAACAATTCCATTAATAACCAATTTATTATTAACAACATAAAAATTATAGCGAAATAATCAAAATTTAGCGGAAGACTTAGCCAGATATGATAAAGAAAAATCCAAATCGATACACTACCCAAGACCGGTGTCACAATACTCACGAACTTCTAAGAATAATACACATAATCGTTTGAAAGAAAATACAAGTCGTTTATCTCGATTACATGAGATAACAGGAATGAAAAGCATAGATAGGAGAGACAACCGGTCCTGCGGACGCCCGCAAGGCTACCTCGTAGTCTCGTAGTCGGAAAATCCACAAATCTCTACTGTCGCCGCTGCTGTCCGTAACTCCGTATCTCGCGCAAAAAGAGCGCAGTGTAGTACAAGCACAACCGACCCCATGTGCCGGTGAGTGTCTCGGCCTATCCCACCGAACTAGTGACAAGGCTAAGGCCGGTCACCCACCTAAACCTGTACACTTGCAATATAGATATATATATATATATACAATACATTTATAAAGAAATACTCGGCTCCTGAAATATTATTCAACAACTCAAGATATCCAAAATATTCTTACTTTCATGTTTCAATTTCTCTTTCATTTCATGTCTCGTGGTAGGCGTACCACCCGCTCCCAACTCTCACAATAATTATCTCTTGTGGTAGGCGTACCACCCGCTCCCAATGTATCCGAAATTATATCTCGTGGTAGGCGTACCACCCGCTCCCAAATATATCAAAATTATATCTTGTGGTAGGCGTACCACCCGCTCCCAATATATATCAATAGGCTACCGGCAACTATGGCCAATGCCAAGATTTAAATCACTTCGTGGTCGGCGTACCACACGATCCCATTTCTTATTATATATAAGTGGTCGGCGTACCACACGATCCCATTTCATAAATATATATATATATTACCGCATTTAGCCAATAATCTCTATATCAACAATATTTATAGTTACCGGTTTTTAAACCAATAATTTATAATAGTTTCAACAATTTACTTTCATTACCGGTATAACACCAATAATTCTTATTCAACAATTTATTCATAACCAAATTCATATTCCTACAAACTAGGATAGAACAAACACTTACCTCGAAGGTTCACGAACGATTCAATCCGTAGCAATGCCTTTTCCTTTCGAATTTGACTTCAATCCAACCGTATCTATACACAATTGATTTCATATCATCAATTCTACTTAACAAACTAGTTCATATTGCTAAATATGATTTTTACAACATTCTGCCCGGAATAGTAAAAATCGACCCCGGGCCCACATAATCGAAATTCAAGTTTCGGACCAAAGTAAGTTCACCCAATCCTCCATGAGTTCAAATATACAATTTGTTCTTAAATTCGACTCCAAAACGAAGTCTAGATCGTAAATTCATTGAAAACCCTCACTATACTAATTTCTCAATTTTTCTACCCATTTACACCTATTTAGGCTTAGGAATTCAAATAATATTGATGGAAAATGAAGAAAACGAGTTAAGAATCACTTACCCGAGAAGTTTAATGAAGAATCGCTCAAAAACCGTCCAAAAAGTTGTGGAGAAGAGAGTGTTTTGTGAAAAATGGAAACAATCCCGTAAGTGTTCTGTTTGGGGATTAAATTCACTGGGCAATAATTTCTTCATCGCGTTCGCGACACCCCGGCCGCGTTCGCGATGAAGGAAAATATCAGGCCATCGCGTTCGCGTAGGGTGAGTCGCGAACGCGAAGAAGAAAAATGCCGGGCATCAGATTTGGCCTACGCGAACGCGGCCTAAGGCACGCGATCGCGATGAAGGAAAATGCTGGGCATCACATTTGGCCTACGCGAACGCGGCCTAAGGCACGCGATCGCGATGAAGGAAAAATGCTGGGCATCGCGAACGCGATCAACAGGACGCGAACGCGAAGAAGGAACTAAATGTTCTTCGCGAACGCGACCAAGGCATCGCGAACGCGATGAGGAAATGCCTGCTGCAGATTTCTGCAGTTTTTCTTAAGTTCAAAAACACCCCGAACCACCTCCGAAACACTCCCGAGCCCTCGGGGCTCCAAACCAAATATGCACACTAACCTAAAAACATCATACGAACTTGCTCGCGCGATCAAATCGCTAAAATAACATCAAAATCCATGAATTGAGCCTTAAAGCTCAAGAACTCTTTAAGATTTCATAATTTCCAAACTTTCCAATTTAAGGCCGAAACACGTCAAACGACGTCCGTTTTCAACCAAACTTTACAGGAAGCGCTTAACCAATATATATGACCTGTACCGGGCGTCGGAACCAAAATACGAGCCCGATACCAGTACTTTTTAATCAAAATTCAGTTTCATTTTCCTTAAACATTTTCAGAAAATAATTTAACAGAAAAATTCTTTTATCGGGGTTCTAGACCTCGGATTTCAATTCCGGACATATGCCCAAGTTCCATATTTTTCTACGGATTTTCTGAAATAGTCAAATCACGGATCCGGGTCCGTTTATCAAAAATGTTGACCAAAGTCAACCATATCAATATTAATATCAAAATTCTTCTACTTTTTCACATATTTCACATATTTCAACATAAATCTTTTCCAGCTTTGTGCCCGGACTGTGCACGCAAATCGAAGCAACTATAAATGAGGTTTTCAAGACCTCCAAAGCTCGGAATGATTAAATAAACAAGTGATGACCCTTTGGGTCGTCACACCAACTCTCCCCCATGTTTTAGTAGTTAATTTAGGTAGTTAATTTTTTTTAATTTTCAATAGATAATTTCTTTGTCATTGACTAATTATTCCATAAGTCTTTTTAGGCTACCATTTGGCATAAGGAGAGGATTTTATTCTCTCCTTTTAATAATATTTAGAAGATATATAGAATATAGATTATTAGAAAGATACTACTCCACTATTTGAATCAATTCTTTTTATTGATTTATTTTTGTTTTTTATTTTAAAACACTTATAAACTCCAACTTGAAACTATTCCCCAATTTAAAATGGTAATTTTTATTTTTTTAATTTATTTTTTTATTTTAAAACTCCAATTTGAAACTACTCACCGATTTGAATGGGTAGTTTTTCTTCTTCTTTTTTATTTTTTATTATACTTAATTTTTTAAAAGACTAATTTTAACACTCCAACTTGAAACTACCCCCACCCAATTTGAATGTGTAGTTATTTTTTTATATATTTATATATTTGAATTTTTTTATTATAACTAATTATGAGATATCTATATTTATTAATTAAAATAAAGTAACCAATTAATATATATATATATATATATATATATATCATGTGCAAACAACACCTAGTGTGGTACCATCAGGCAAGTGAACCTTAGACTGTGATTTTAGGCCATTAGTATTGATCTTATCAAGTAATATATATATATAATTAATTATGATTAATTTTCGATTTTTTATTATAATTAATTATGACATATACATAAATTAGTTTCTTTATTTTAATTTTAAATACACACACACACATACATACATATATATATATATATATATATATATATATATATATATATATATATATATATATATATATATATATATATATATATATATATATATATATATATATATATATATATATGTATGTAGTTTTTATTTTTCATTATTTTTGTTTTTATAGATATTTAAATTCAAATATAATAACTATTAACTAATTATTAACTAAAAAACTTATTAGTAACTAAATATGCCATGTGGCTTTTATTTATGCTTTCACTTGGCTTAAGGAGAGGGCTTTATCCTCTCCTTTTAATAATATATAGATAGATATAGATATAGATTTAAATTCAAAAAGAATAATCAATAATTAATTATTAATTAAATAACTAATTTAATAATTAACTATGCCCCATAGCTTTTCTGAAGCTGCCACGTGGCTTAATGAGAGGGATTTTTCTCTCCTTTTAATAAAATATAGATATAGATATATTTTTATATTTTTATTTTTATATAGTTTTTTATTATAGTTAATTAATATAAGATATCTATATTTATTAATGTAATTAAAACAACCTATTAATATATATATATATATATATAAATTTAAAAAGAATAACCAATAATTAATTATTAACTAAATAACTAATTTAATAACTAACTATGCCATGTGACTTTTTCTTAAGCTGTCACATGGCTTAATGAGAGTGATTTTTATCTCCTTTTAATAATATATAGATATAGATTTTTATAGATTTTTTTTTGCTTTTTAAAATTGCAACTTGAAACTACTGCCACCCAATTTGAGCGTAGTTTATATATATATATATATATATATATATATATATATATATATATATATATATATATATAGTTAATTATATGATATCTATTTTTATTTTAAAACTCCAAATTGAAGCTACTTCCCCAATTTGAATGGGTAGCTTTTCTTCTCTTTTTTTCGTTTTTTATAGACTTTTTTTGGCCTTTTTATTTTAAAATAATTTTTAAAACTCTAACTTGGAACTATTCTCACCCAATTTGAATGAGTTGTTATTTTTTTTATATTTTTTATATTTTTATTTTATATAATTTTTTATTATAGTTAATTAATTATAAGATATCTATATTTATTAATGTAATTAAAGTAAACTATATATATATATATATATATATATATATATATATATATATATATATATATATATATATATATATATATGTGGTAGTTTTTTATTTTAATTTTTAGATATAGTCAAATTCAAAAAGAATAACCAATAATTAATTATTAACTAAATAAATAATTTAATAACTAACTATGCCACGTGATTTTTTCTGAAGCTTTCACAAAGCTTAATGAGAGGGATATTTTCTTTCCTTTTAATAATATATAGATATAGATATATTTTTATATTTTTATTTTTATATAGTTTTTTATTATAGTTAATTAATATAAGATATCTATATTTATTAATGTAATTAAAGTAATATATATATATATATATATATATATATATATATATATATATATATATATATATATATATATATATATATATATATATATATATATATTGTTTTTTAGATATATTTAAATTTAAAAAGAATAACCAATAATTAATTATTAACTAAATAACTAATTTAATAACTAACTATGCCACGTGGCCTTTTTTGAAGCTGTCACGTAACTTAATGAGAGGATTTATCTTTTGCTTTTAATAATATATAGATATCGATATAGATTTAAATTCAAAAAGAATAACCAACAATGAATTATTAACTAAATAACTAATTTAATAATTAACTATGCCACGTGGCTTTTTCTGAAGCTACCACGTAGCTTACTAAGAGGAATTTTTTCTCTCCTATTAATAATATATAGATATATAGATAGATTAAAAGGTAGTTTATTATCCTAACAATGCTACTTGGGTTTTTGTGATTATGTCACTTGTCTTAATAATATTTTTTTAAAGTAATTTTAAAATTCTAAATTGAAACTATTCCCCAACTTGAATATGTAGCTCTTTTAATTAATATTTTCGTTTTTTTAATGTAGCTAATTTATGTTTTTTTTTCTATTATAAAATAACTTTAAAACATCAACTATAAATTATTCCTTAATTTGAATGGGTAGTTATCTTTTTAATATAGCTAATTATAATATATTTATATTTATTAATTCAAAAAGAGTAACTAATTAATTTAAAATTTTAAAAAATAATTAGTTAAAAGATAGTTATTTTTGTCTTAATAATGTCACTTGGCTTTTTATGATTATGCCACTTGTCATAATAATATGCTTTTGTCTTTGGCTTTTAATTATATATAGATATAGATTTTTTTGGATTAAAATGACATTTCGGCCTTTTTGGGTAGATATCTTATGGTGAAATTGTTTATGGGATGACAGTTTGGGAAGTTTTCCCTTCGGAAAATCCAATCAAGATTTAACGGGCTGGATTGTGATTTGTGAATGAACTGATTAGCCTTAGATGGACTCTTGTTGGGTTGTTAACAAAAAATGACCATTTAAGGGGCTGGTCTTTTAATATTGTTTCTATTTGTTCTTTTTTTTCCCTTTTTTTCTAAATATATTCGACCCCATATATACTTATTGCTTGTCAGGAATTTCTCTACCGATTGATAGATATTTATTCTATATATATTATTAATTATTCACAATAGGTTGGCATGACTTTCTGATTATTTAATTATTCATCGAACTCAACCATATTGATATGACTTTGTGTTATCTACATTTAACCTATTAAATTGTTCACAAGCTCTACTAATCGGCTAGAGTCGTCAATATGGGCTTTTTCCGTTGGACCAATCCAGTCCAGCCCGTAATTTAGTAGGGCTGGGCTAGAATTTTTGAAGCCCGTTTAAAAATGAGGCTTTTAAGCTCGATCCGAGTAAGCTCGTGGCCCGTGAGACTTGACTGAGATTGGGCCGGGCCGGCCCGTTGGCCTAATTAAATATTTATTTAAAATATATAAAAAATAAAAAGTATACTTCATTCAGAGATGGAAAGTCAGAATTGAATCTTTACTAAGAGGAACCATAACTTGATCTTGAAAAGTTTTAAGAGATAATGTTGTCATGTATTGGAAGGACCATTCTAGAAAATATCACAATCTTTCAATTCAATGATGGTGTGTGATGAACTTATCATTCTTATTACCATTATACCATCAGAATCAATATTTATTATTGGTGGCGTGTTCTTACAAAGTACATAAGTTGCATTTATTATGAAAATATCCAAACAATTATTACTACTCGAAATTGGTTGCACAAGTTTTTCCGAACTCAAATTGGTAATATTTTTTTATGTAAATTTAAATATTATTAATTTTTAATATTTAAATAATTAATATTGCATATAAATTGTAGATGAAAGTGAAGATGTTAAGACAACCTTGTCACAAGCGGATTCAAATGTGTTTGATGCAGATGATGTGTTAGATATCTCATAAGCATCATGAACATTCTCTTGAATAGTTTGTTTTAAGTTTTGACTTTCAGTGAATGAAATATAGTCTTGTTACTTCTTTTTAGTATTTATTGTGATATATTGGAACAATATAAAAAGTTATTAAGTTTCGCAAATTTTTTAACTTTTAAATAATTATTTTTTTAGGTCAGAACTTAAAAAAAATTATAAAATTATATTTTTAAAAATAATGGGCCGGCCCATGGGAGCCCGCGGCCCACATAGGGCTGGGGTGAGCTCACCATTATAAGGCCCCTCAAAATGGTGGGCTAGCCCAGCCCGTCAACTACTAAAGCCTACGTGGGCTGGATTGGGCTAGCCCGACCCGACCCATATTGATAGCTCTACAATTGGAATTAATTTGTGCCCATTCAATTGTTCATCAAACTTTACAGGATTAATATAATTTTATGTTATCTGCAATCGACTTATCTATTAAATTGTTCATCAAAGTTAACTGATTGGCATAATTTATCAGTGTTATTCAATAAAGTGTTTAGTTACAATTTCGATAAGACCACCTCAAATATACTCTAAATGATATCAAATTTGAAATAAACCCTCCAAATACTAATATAAACAATCCTTAATCACCAATTTAGTCAAATAACATCAAATCAAGAAGACCTACTTTGTCTTCTTCAACACTTTCTGATGAACAATGATATAGTTTTGAGATTTTCAAAGCAGATCAGCAAATTAGTGTTTGGACAAAAAATTTAAACATAAATAATCAACATTCAAATAATTTTAATAACAATCAATCATTAACTTTTAGTTTTCATCACCAAACAAGAATTTTAGGCTTTTAATATTGAAGAACTACCATGTTTTAGTGAAGAAGAAGCCTATTTTGTGAAAAGGTAAGAATAGTATTTAAACACCAATCCCCTAAAGGATAATCGATGCAATTTTGTGACTCTTATTAGACAAATGAGCTTTAGTCAATTGATTAAACTAAAAATAATTGGCAGATGATGTTGATATATGTTTAATCCATGTACAATATGTGGATAATTATGTATAATCAGTGTATAATTTACATATACTAGTTATGAAAAATAAATACTAAATTTGGCTAGTTGTTTGTGCAAAAATCCCCAACAGTTAACCATCAATTCATTGGGAATCTTGCCTCCAACAAATCTAATCGAGATTCAATGGGCGGGATTATGACAGACTGATTAGACTTGAAGAATTAACCCAAGTAATAATTCATTCAATCACTTATACTAAAAATAGCCGGTGGGAGACTGCTATACTTAAGTTACCAGAAGTGTCTGAATATCCCCTATCATAAACTCTTAAACTTTAAAGTATAGGCATAAAAGAAGAAAGAGAGCAGAGAGCACAAATCTACGGCCCCCTTTGGTCATATATTTTGACAATATTTTTTTCAATTTTTTTTAAAAAATATTGTTTGTTCATAAATTAATGATCTTTTTTTTAATAATTTCTGAAATTATTTTTCAACTTCCCAAAATTTAGTTTAAGGTAGATTTTGGGTGAAACTTATTCTCCCACTAATAATACTTCAAATTTTTTTCGAATAAAATGCATGTCCACATATTGTTTCAATTTTCAAAACTACTTCAAAAATTATTTTTTTAAGTTTCAACTAAATCTATGTCCAAACGCTATTTAAGAGTTAGCAAAATCTTGGAATGAACAACAAAAAGAGGCCTCTTTATTAGACTTCAAACGACATATATTTTCTTGGGAGTCAGTATAGAGACAATATCCAAGATAAGTCTTTTTCCAAGTTTTAGATCAATTTTCATTTTACAAGTAGAGCTTCTTTTTTGGGTTATAATCCAAAATACATTTGGTAATGTTCACACCAAAAGGGGATAAAAGAACACGATTCACTTAAATATAAACCTCAAGAATATTCTCACTCATTTCAATATTACATTGCAAGTATACTCTTAAAAGACAACAACATATAAAAAAAGAATAACCTCCTGATAATGATCCTATTATTTTGTTTAAAAGAAATAAGAGCAAAGGAAAATAATTTTATCAAGGAATTAATCAAATTGGAAGAAATACCAAAAAAATAATAATACGAAAAAAACAATAAAAACATGGTACTACTTGATATCATGCAAGCCTTTTTCAAATTAGTTGCTTCTCATTTTCTCCATCCTACTGAAGGATTTTCTTCTCAATCCATTGAGCTGTCTTTCCCACACATCTTTATGAACAACTCTACTATTTTCAGTACATTTCCTCCCAAATGTTCCTTTAGAATAATCCCTCAAACTTAGCTCATAATCATAATTTTCTCGCAAAAATGGATCAGAAAGAGTCTCATATGCCTTTTGCAACTCAATAAATCGTCTCGTGGACTCTTCTTTATTTGAGTGATTACAAATATCAGGATGATATTGAAGAGCCATGCATCTATAAGCCTTCTTTATATCATTAATCCCTACATTATTCTCACAGCAAAGAGAAAGAACTTCATAGAAATTATTGGATTTTTCAGTTGTCTGCATACTTGCTTTGATTTTCAGTTGATGACTAACTTTCCATTTGTTTTTTCCAGTTTTTGGAATGTTGAACAATATTGGAAATATATTTTCCACCTTATAGGTACCATTATTTATCTTCATGGAAATCTCCATTGTCATGAATTTTTATGAAATGTTTGCAAGAAATGAAATAGTTGAAACATATATATAGTGAGGGTGTTTAATCAAATTAGAATGATTTAATTTGCATGACCTATTGATTTCTTAATAAATAAATAAATAAATAAATAAATAAAGTAAAGATTTCTTGTGTAAAACGCGGTTTTGCGATTAGTTGGTCGTTGAATGGCAATTTGGCGTGAAGTTAACGTCTTTTTGCTGATGTTGGTTTCCTCTTCGTTTATATATACTAAGATCGTTATGTTTTCATAGAAAAGTGATTTTACCTAAGTTAATTACCTTCTTCGCTTTGCATGGCACTTTTTGGATTTTGGCTATGTGGAATGAATTTATTGTGTAAATAACTTATAGATGAAGATTTAGTATTTACAATAATGTGTGACTATACTCTACTCAAAAGTGCTGAAAGAAATACTCAAAATAAAAACAAAATCGATTTCCTTTTCTTCCCGGATTTGAATGAGAAGACTTTCAAAACTCTCCAACTCATTTATTTCTTGTTTTTGAGAAATAACTATTGTTTGAGAAAGGAAATAACCAATCTGTTGGAAATTATTGGTTGCCGTTCCAACTATGATAATTGTAAAGAAAAAAGAATCTAATTCAAGTAGGTGATTGGTCAAGCCAAAAGATGGGGCAGCCTTAATTCGCTAGCTTAGAAAGCTTTTTCAAAATCTTCAGCTTATATAGTGTTGAAGTTTTTACAAATAAATTAAATAACTTCAGTATCTTCTGTTGAAATTTTTAAAAAATCTTTATGACAAAACTAATGAATCCATGACAAAAAAAATTCTAGTTTTTAGTTGTGAAGTTTTTACAAATTAACTAAATAACTTCAACATCTTCTGCTGATGTTTTTGAAAAAGCTTATCCATGAAAAAAAAAACTTAAGCACTAAATAAGCTGAAGTTTTTATAAATGAACTAAATAACTTCAGCATCTTCTGCTGAAGCTTTTGAAAAAACTTTATGACAAAACTAATGAATCCAGGACTAAAAAAATTTCAGCTTATTTAGTGCAATTACATACAAAAACTTTAGCAAATAGAGAATAAAACTTCAACTATTATGCTTAAGTTCTGCAATTACAAACAAAAACTTCAGCAAATAGAGAACAACACTTCAGCTACTATGTTTAAGTTCAGCAATTACAAAAAAAACTCCAGCACACTTGATTCAGCACAATTGCTACTTTAGGACCGTGTACTAGAATGCTGAAGTATTGTGTGATTGCTTTTGCTACTTCAGTTATGTATACTGAAGTTACGCGAAAAAGTACGTACACTTGCAAATTTTTTTTGTAAAGCGGGTATAAGTTAAAATATGACCCAAAAAGCGGTATAGATGCAAATCCCTCAACCAGACATGAGGAAAAAATAGCATGGCTAGCCAGTGGTCATTCAAAAATAGCAGTGTTTGCCATGTCATTGAAAAATAACCACTATTTTACTACAACAGAGATGGATCCAGCATAATATACTGGAGTTCGGTACATTTGTGTATGAACTTTAGCATATTATGTAGGAACTCTAACATGCAAAAAGTTCCAACATACTATATTGAAGATTCGGGCACCTGTATATGAACTTCGAGCATATTATATTGGACCGATATATGAAGTCCAATATATTATGTTGGAGTTCTAGTATACTTATGCTGGAACTCCATTGTATTATATGCTGGAGTTCCAGTATACTTATGTTGGAACTCCAGTATAATATACTGGAGTATTTTCTAAATTTTGAATAGTGTTCTCGTTCAGATTTATCTTTACATAAAAAGTGGCTAAATTTCGATTACTTTTGAAAGTGTGACTATTTATGAATGACCACTTGTAAATCTAGCTATTTTTGAATTTCTCCCGAAAAAAGAATCATAATTAAAATTTGATAATTTTTTCATTGAGCCTAATCTTTTATTTTCATTTGTGTATAAGATTTATAATTCAATATCGTGTGTCTCTCCCCGCTCATCCTCCACCCCCTTCTTCTGACAAATCTCTCTACATGACTTACTTCTTTCTCTTTTACTTCCTTTTTACACGAGAGATAAATAGCAAATGTAGTTGAAAATATTGATTTAGTAAAATTTGGGTGAATTAAAATTATATTCCAAAGGTAATACACTGTGATTATCTGATAGGTCATTTTCAGCTTTAGTCTTTATCTCTGTGTTCTGAGATTTCTAATAGCTCCGTTTAGCCTTTCTCGATTTACGTGCATATTCCGTGTCTTTTTCCAAAAAATATTATGTGAAATTTTTCCTTAAAATTTATTTGAGTTGACTACGGTCAACATCTTGTGTAAATTGATCTGGATCATTATTTTGACGGTCTCAATGAGTACTATCGCGAATTGGGACTTGGGCATATGCCCTAAATCGAATTCAGAAGTCCCTAACTTGATTTAACATAATTTGTTGAATCAATTTAAAGGTTTAAAGAATTTCAAAGATTGACCGTAGGTTGACTTTGTTGCTACCGGGTTCGAATTTTGTTCTAAAATTTTGTAAAGGTTTATTTCAATATTTATGATTTGTCTGCAAAATTTGGTGCAAAACGAAGTTGATTTGATGTGATTCGGATGTTCGATTGTAAAATTAAAAGTTCTTAAGTTTCTTTGAAAATTTTATACGTTTGGTGTCTGATTCGTAATTCTAGGTGTTAGTTTGGTATTTTTGATCACACAAGTGAGTTCGTGTTATTACACTTGTGTGCATGCTTGATTTGGAGCCCAAGGGGCTCAGATAAATTTTGGATAGGCTACGAAGTGATTTTTTGAACTTAGAAACTAGCTGGTGTGACCTAGTGAACAGGTCTCGCAATGGCTAGACCGGGGGCCGCAATTTTGACATATGGCCATGTTTTTTATGCTCGCATTTGCGAACATCCAGTTCACAATTGCGAAGATGGCTTGGGATAGTAGAGATCGCATTTGCGATCATTTGATCTCTTTTGCAACATGTCCAAGTTTGCGTTTGCGAACAATTCATCGCAAATGCGATGAAAGCAGAGATGGGAGTTCTGTGCAATTGCAAAAGATTTCTCGCATTTGCACGGTTAGTAATTGCAAATCCCAAGTCGCAAGTGCGACATTAGGGCCTGGACAAAAACTTGAGAATGCAGTATTTAGATAATTTTTTTACACACAATCAAGCCTAAACATCCTAGAGGCATTTCTAAGCGGATTTTCTTCTAAAATATATTGATAAGCAGTTTTAATCTATTTTATTAATGACCCATTACTTTTCAATATTAAATCTTGGATTTTGATGGTAAAAGTTATAGATTTGGGTAGAATTGATTTTTTTATAAATTTGGGATTTAGAGCTTGAATTGAGATTGGATTTCAAAAAAAAAATTACATAATCGGGCTCGGGGTGAATGTGTAATCAGATTTCCGAATCTCAAGTTTTGACCAAGCGAATCGGGGTTGATTTTTGTTAAATTTTTAGTAAAACTGTAAAGATCTTAGCTTTATATATTGTAATTAATTTCCGTAACATTGTTTGTTAATATTAAGTTGATTTTGGTTATATTCGGTTGGTTCGGAGACGAAATTTAGAGGAAATGCCCTGGTTGAGCTTTGATTTGATTGGAGAGTAATGTAAGTGCTCGGTCTAGCCTATATTTGAGGGAATTAGGAACCCTTGAACTATTTGTTATGTAAATTACATATGTAGCAGCGTATATGCGAGGTGGCGAGTGTATATACGCCGCTATTCCATGCTTTCCCGTATTTCATTATTATTTTATTCCATCTCTTAGTTGTCGCATGCTTTAAATTGCTTAATGTGTGTTAACTTGCTACTTGTCACTTATTATTCTCGTATTAAAATGTTTGATTCTTTCATGCTTCCATAATCAATTGCTATTTGCCTTAATTGTCCTTGACTGTCATATATATAGCTTGTCTTGTTGCTTGTATTAGTTGTAGCATTCTTGATTTGGTACGAGGTTCCCTTACGACTTTGTTTCATAGTTCTTTAATCGTTGAGATTCATACGAATTGAGTTGCTGAATTGATTATTTTTATTGATTTTGTTTATGGTTCGAGTTGCACGCCAAAACTGGTAAAATAAGGGAGGATTGACATTCACATGGTCGGATCAGGTTGCGGGCCGCAATAAATTTTATATATTATTCTTAATAATTGATATGGTGAAATAAGGGAGGATTGATATTGACATGGTGGGATTGGGTTGCACCGCAACTTATTTTATATGTCATTTTTGATAATTGATATGATAAAATAAGGGAGTATTGTGTTTGTACGGTGGGATCAATTATGCACTGCAATGGATTGTATTTTTTGTATTCACTGTTGCATTGTGGTAGCTTTCAGTTCTTTCATACGAGACTGTGAGGGACAGTGTTTCTGGCTTTACTGATTTCAAAGATTTGAGCTTACTTTTATTAGTTAACTTCATTACCTTTCTTGTGTTTCCTTTCTTGTTATTATTATTATTATTATTATTATTATTATTATTATTATTATTATTATTATTATTATTATTATTATTATTACAAGTTATTGTGAGTGGCTTGCCTTAGCCTCGTCACTGCCTCATCAAAGTTAGGCTTGGCACTTACAGAGTACATGAAGTCTGTTGTACTCATACTGCACTCTACATTTCTTGTGCAGACTTTGGAGTTGGCCCTAGCGATGGTCAGTAGATTGCTCGAATTAATTGCCTGACAGGGACTTGAGGTACAACTACTCGGCATTCACATCCCTAAAGTCCCCTCCTACCTTATCCTAGGTGTTTATTTCATTTCATATAGTTTTTCTTTCGCTCAGATCATTATTTATATTATTCTAGTAGCTCATGCACTTGTGATGCTTGTTCTGGTATTATATCTAGATATCACTAATATTTTGCCTTATTCACTCTATTTCCGTTTTATTTCAGTTTATTTAGTCTCTTGGTATCATTTAATTGGATTTTGTTAAAAATGGTTAGAAACTATTTCTAATGTTGGCTTGCCTAGTAAGTGAAATGTTAGGCACCATTACAATCCCGAGGTTAAGAATTTCAAGTCATAATGAGTTGGTATCAGATTACTAGGTTGCCTAGGTCTCACGAGTCAAGCCTAGTAGAGTTTGGAGGATCAGTACAGAGACGTCTGTACTTATCTTCCACAGCCTATGAAATTTAGGAAAAATCCCACTTCTTTCCTTCCTCATCATGAGATTTCATGCTATCTTTGATTATTTAACCATTATATTCTTGTTCTCTCACATATGGCATGAACACGCCAACCTCAGTAGACGGACAAGAGGCGGAGACCCCATAAGCCGAGGTCGCACCAGAGGCCAAGGCAAAGGTAGAGGTCAGCCTAGATCTCGAGCAGTAGCACCCACGATGGAGGTTAAGGTAGATTTTAAGGAGGAGGTTCTAGCACATACCGTACTCGTCGTACCATCTCATATTTCGGAGGGGTTTATACTCTAGTGCTTCAAGATGCTCTAGTCCATTTGGTGGGCCTTATGGAGAGTGTGACACAGATCAGTACATTCCTGATAGCACCATCTATCTCTTGGGCTAGGTGAGGAGCATATACTCCTGCCACGCACACCCCGGAGCAGGCGGCTCCCCAGTATCAGATTGCAACAGCCCCGCCAGTTGGGGTGATTCAGTCAGTTGTTGTGAAAAAAGTCGGTGATAGGCCTGCCATGTCTTTTGAGGCTTTGTTGAGGTTGGATAAGTTTACCAAGATCTTGTATATTTATTTATATGGTGCACCTTTGAGGACCCACAATATTATCTCGATCCCTCCCATGAGGTATTGCGGAACATGGGTATAATTGAGACTAATGGGGTCGATTTTGCAGTGTTTTCGATGACTGGTTCTGTTAGGAGGTGGTTGAGAGATTATATGTTGACTAGACCAACTGGGTCGCCTACACTTGCTTAGAATCAGTTTTCACAGTTATTTCAAGAGAAGTTCATCCCAGAGAGGATTACCGCAGGTAGTTTGAGCATCTTAAGAAGGGTAGTATGACCGTTACCTAGTACGAGGCTCAATTTATAGGCCTAGCTCGCTATGCGATTATCTTTCTTCCTACTTTGAAAAAGAGAGTGAGGTGATTCATTGATGGGACCAATTTCACTATCAGGATACAGATGGCCAAGGAGACTGGAGATGCTATTAACTTCTAGAAGGCTGTAGATATTACTAGATAGATAGAGATGGTTCGTGCACATGAGAGGGGCAGGTGTCTGATAAGAGGCATCATCATTTTGGTGGTTTTAGCGGTTCCTCATTTGGGGGCAGGGGTACTTTTAGTAGAGGCCATCCTCCCGGACCATTTTAGTCAGCCCTTTAGGGAGTCATGGTTCTTATGTGCCTCATTCTGGCCAGCCAGCCTATAATGCACCATCAAACTCCTATCAGTGCGCCTCTAATTTAGAGTTATCATTGTAGTAATTCGATTTGCTCGGTTCAGCTTCAGCTTTAGCATCCATAACTGTAGGATGGGTATTTTAGTGTGGAGGTACTCATCATATCAGGAGGTTCTATTCGAGATTATTTGGCGGAATTCCATGACAAAGTTCTCATGTTATGGCTCTAGCACTCATTGCTCAATCATCCGCTCAAACAGCTAGAGGCAGGGGTCCAGCAGCTAGAGGTGGATTTTAGGTCGTTAGAGATAGAGATCAGGTCATTGAAGGTAGAGGCATCTTGCTAAAGGCCATCACAGAGACGTACTTCAGAGTTGTGGGGCCCAACACCAATTTATGATTTCCCTGCTAGGCCTGAGGCGAAGTCATCTGACGTCTTTATCACATGTATTGTTCAAGTTTTCCACAGAGATACTTCAGTTCTATTTGATCTTATCTCTACTTATTTCTAAGTGCCATCCTACTTTGCTTCATATCTAGTTGTCTTTGAGTGCTTTATTTATGTGTCTATGCCTGTAGAACATTCAATTGTTGTAGATTCGCATCTATCGCTCATGTGTGATTACTATTGAGAGTCTTGAGACTAGCATAGATATCCTACTTCTTGATATGATAGATTTTGATATTATCTTGGGTATGAATTGGTTGTTACCTTATCATGTTATATTGGATTGTCACGCCAAGACGATGCCTTAAACATGTTAGGGTTGCCTCGATTAGGGTGGAGAGGGAGTCCTGGCCATTCTACCAACAAGTTTATATCTTATATGAAGGCTCGACGTATGGTCGAGAAGGCATGTCTAGCTTCTTTGGCCTATGTTCGTGATTTGAGTGCAGAGGTTCCTTACATGAATTCAGTACCATTTGTGCATGAGTTATCAAAGGTATTTCCTACAGAGCTGCGGGGGATACCACCCGACAAAGATATCGACTTCTATATTGATTTGGCACCGGGTACTCAGCCTATTTCTATTCCACCATATTGTATGGCCCTACCGGATTTGAAAAAATTAAAGGAGTAGTTGTTAGATTTGCTTGATAAAGGATTCATTAGACCTAGTGTCTCACCCAAAGGTGTGCTCGTGTGTGTTCGCGGAGAAGAAAGATAGGTCGACGAGGATATGTATAAACTATCAATAGTTGAACAAATTCACTATTAAGAACAAGTATTTGTTGTTGAGGATTGATGACTTATTTGATCAGCTTCAGGGTTCCAAGGTGTTTTCGAAGATCGATTTGAGGTCTAGCTGCCATCAATTGAAGATTAGGGCATCTGATGTTCCCTAAGATAGTTTTTTTTGACTCGGTATGTGCATTATGAGTTCCTAGGATGTCATTTGAGTTGACAAACTCCCTAGCAGCATTAATGGATTTGATGAACCGTGTGTTCAAGCCCTATTTGGATTCTTTTGTGATTGTATTAATTGATGATATATTGATCTACTCCCGTATTTGAGAGGAGCATGAGCTGTGAGCACGTGATTTTTGCCTTACTTGAGAAGTACTCCTAGAAAATTCAAAAATAAAAATAGTTTCATGTGAGTATGACTTTTGTGATTTTGTGTTATCTTATCTTTTTGTGTGCACGTTTATTTATTTTAAAAATACAAAAATATATGCTAAGTTTTGCATTTTTAGTGTTTGATATCGAAGTCATGTGATTCACATTTTAGGCAATATGTAATTGTGTACGTTAATTGTAGTAAAAAATAGCGGTGTTATAGGTTAATATATACATATGTGTGTATATATATATATATATATATGTATATATATACATATATATATATATATATACACCTACACATATAATATCCGATCTGGGCCAAATTCAGTCTAAAAGCCAGGCCCAAACGGATTTCTTCTAACCCAGCCCAAACACCCGCCCAGCTACAGCCTGTGTAACACTTGATCTGGACCGTTGGATTTTATTATCCAACGGCCCAGATTAATCCTTTAATTCTAATATGCATTCAGCTTAAGACTTGACCAAACGACGCCGTTTGGTTTAAGTGAGAAGATCCTGATCGTTGATCAAGTTTGATCCAACGATCAGGATTTAACTACTCAAAACATATATAAGCTCATTTCCATACCCCGCCCCCCCCCTTAGCCAGACCCCTCCTCTATCGTCTCTCTCAGAGACAGGCCAAGCCCCACCTTCCCCCACCGCACTCCGCCGGCCGGAAATCGCCTCCGCCGGCGGAAGTAGGCCAAACCAACCCAAACTAATACCAAAATCTTCCCCTCCCCTCCCCCATTACGGATCCGGCGTTAGTTAGTTTCGAATGTTAGTCAAACGCTTCGAATATCAATCCGAAGTTCGTCGGAATCTGAGAGTTCATCCCAAACCATTTCAAAATCACACCACAGCCTCCCCATACCTCCCTCATACCCCCACTAACCTTGGTTCAACTCGAATCTAGCCGGAGTTGGAAAAACCCTAAATCCCACTCACATGAACCCTAGAAATCCAAAACGGGTTCTCCGTTCAAATTGATTAGAGATTGAGGTCTAATGGACCTTAATCTAGGTGTTCTCAACCGAGAACACCCCGATTAAGGCCCATTTTGACTTCAATAGTTCAAGACCGAGGTCGATCCTGGGCCACTGTTGATTTCGGAGGTATTCTTTCCCCTTTCCCTTCTCCTAGTCTCAGCTAGTCCTATGTGATATTCATTTATGTGATATTTCTTTTAGCTTTCCAATTTTTTTTTTTTTAAAAAAAAAAAAAAACTTGCTGATTCTACTCTTCAAGACCTTTTATTTGGTCGATTCTTTCCGTGTTCAGTAGTTAAAATGAATCGTATATTCAGTTCGATTAAGGTCGTCAAGCATTTAATTCGTATTCGATTTGGTTCCTTGATTCTGCTTGAAGCATATTGAATCTGTAGGTCACTCATTTGTTATCAATTGTGTATGTTTATCGTCAACTAATCAATGTGGTCGAATAGTTTCGTATGTCTTGTTTATTAGCATTGATTGAATAGCCGTTAGGAGTTAAATTGGTTGTTTGATTGATTGGTCATTATGAAATAGGAATTGAATTGGTTTGATTTGTTTGAATTAAAATAGGACTATGAATTGTACTCCTGGTAGTTTCTGCAAAGCATTAAGCTGATAGGCCTGTTGTGAATTAGGTAAAATAATAGATTAATGAGGGCTGATGACTGTGCAAAACACTGGCAGTCAAGTAGGAATCACATGGGCACACCTGAATGTTAATGTCATGACTGCCAGTGCACTGGTTGATAAAATAATGGTATAAGGCACTTATAGTGGGCTGGCAGAGCATGGGCTAGGCAAAGGGATGGGTCTGCCCAGGGGAATATACTGGGCTGGCAGGCAGAGCATGGGCAGGGTTGTCTGTTGATTATTGTATGTTAGAGTTCCTGATTCTCTTGGCTTGGGGGGTGTTCTTTTAACTATAAGTATAAGAGACATAGAGTAAGGGAGGGGATGGACACAGTCAGAATTGGAGAGAACTAGAGTAACTGGAGAGAAAAGAACACTGGGATACATACAGTAAGGGCTGGCAATACACATATACAAGATATAGATAGAGAAAGGCTACTGTTTCATTGGTTCTTAGTCACTGTTTCGATTGTTTTGCTTCAGTGGTTGAGTATTTGGCCATTGTTGTAGTGC
>JASVEL010010776.1:0-68077 GCA_032618575.1 Nicotiana noctiflora | reverse complement strand
TCCGGTGTTTCATGCTTCGATGCTCCGGAGATACCATGGTGACCCATCGCACGAGTTGGATTTCAGTTCAGTCCAACTGGACAAGGATCTATCTTATATTTAGGAGCCAGTGGCCATTCTAGATAGGCAGGTCAGAAAGTTGAGGTCAAAGAACATTGCTTCATTGAAGGTCTAGTGGTGGGGTCAGCCAGCCGAGGAGGCGACTTAGGAGACCGAGCAGGATATGCGCACCCATTACTCTCATCTTTTTGCTACTTCAAGTATGTTTTCTATGCTCGTTCGAGGATGAATGAATGTTTAAGTGTAGGAGGATGTAATGACCCGGCCGGTCATTTTTGGAATTTACTCCCCGATTCCCCATTAGTGGCTTTCCCTAAGTTCCATTCTGCTATTTTGGTTTGCCGGGATGTTTAGTATTAGGATTCGGAGTGTTTTGGGATATTTAGTCCCTAAATGAGAGCTTAAGAGTTGAAAAATGGTCAGTATCCAGAGTAATGTGAAGAGGACCTCGGAATGGAAATCTGAGGGTTCCGTTAGTGCCGTTAGGTGATTTCGGGGTTGGGAGCGTGTTCAGAATGTAATTTGGAGGTCCGTTGCTCATTTAGATTTGAAATGCCGAAGTTTGAATTTTTAAAGTTCCGGTCCGATAGTGAATTTTTGATCCGAGGGTCAGTTTGGAATACCAAAAGTTGTTGTAGCTTCGTCACATCATTTTGGATATGCGTGCAAAATTTCAGGTCATTCGGACAAGGTGTGGATAAGTTTTTGATCGAAAGTGTGTTTGGTTAGAATTTGAAGTTCATAGGCTTGAATCTTGGCTTAAATCGTGTTTCCGGTGTTGTTTTAGGTCTTTTAAGTATTGGTACAAGTTTGAATAAGGTATTAGGTGGTATTGGTATTGTTGGTTGAGATCCCGAGGGCCTCGGGGGTGTTTCGGATGCTCAACATAGCATTTTAGAGTTGTGAAAAGTTGCAAATTTAGGTTCAGCTGTTGCAGGGTATTTCCTTCTTTGCGATCGCATCCTTCACCCTCCGATCGCATAGTGTAAATTGGGGAGTTGAATTTTTGCTCTACGTGGTCGTATGAAATTGTTCACGGCCATGGAAGCCAGTTTCCCCTTATATGCGATCGCATTCACCATATCGCGAATGCACTGAACAAGTTGACCCGGTGGCCAAGTCCTTATACGCAATCGCATGGGCAAGTACGTGATCGCGTAAGTCTGTTTCCTTCTCTTCTGCGATCACAAGTCTAAGGCTGAGTTCGCGTAGGCATTTTTCATGAAGCCTTATTTTATTCTATGCGATCGCGGTCCTATTGTCGCGATCGCGATTCATTAAACACCTGGGCGGTATTTAACATTTCAAAACGAGGGTTCCTCCATTTTTAACAAAACAAAAGTTAGAGAGCTAGCTTTTGGGATATTTTTTGATGACTTTTCAGAGGCAATGGTTGGGTAACGATTCCTTACTCCCTCATGATTTATACCTACTAATCTAACCTCAAATTCAACCTTTAATTTCGGATTTTGAATAAAAATTAGGGTAAAGTTCTTAGACCTAATTGTGAGGATTTGAGGGGGCATTTGACCTCTCATTTGGGAGATTTTTATATGGTTAGACTCGTGACAGTACGAGGTTTTCAAAAATGTAAAAATGATTCGATTCCGAGATGATGGCTAGAGGGGCATTTTGGTCATTTTACTTATTTTCGCACCCTAGCTTTAATTTTAATAGTGGAATCAGTTGTTTGCAATATTATTTATGATTTGTAATTAAATTGAATAGATTTGGGCCATTTGGAGTCGGATACTCATGGCAAGGGCATCGTTCCCTAGTTGATTTTGTACCGGTTCGATGTAAGTGGCTTGTCTAACCTTGTGTGGGGGACCTCTCCCCTTAGGACTTCTTATGTGCTGATTTAAATGCCTTGTGCGCGAGGTGACGAGTGTGTGCTTTTGCTAATTATTAAAGAATCCATTTTACTTGAACTGTTTGAACTGTGTTTCTCCGTTACTTGACTGATTTCAATGCAAGATATAATCTGTGTTAGTTAGAGAAGCATGACTAGATAGAATTAATTGCTTAATTGCTTAATTTACTTAATCGAAATTACGTGAAATGTGTTAGACCGGAATCTAATTGTTACTTGTATTGGTGTACTTCATTCTCTGAATATTTTTCTTATTTGGTTGCACATTTAAATTGATATGATGGACTACAGGTTCAATTCCTGGGAGATCCTAGATATTTAAATTGATATGATGGACTACGGGTTTGATTCCCGGGAGATTCTTCAGAAATTGATATGATGGACTATGTGTTCGATTCATGGGAGATCCTAGATATTTAAATTGATATGATGGACTACGAGTTCGATTCCTGGGAGATCTTAGACATTTAAATATGATGGACTACGGGTTCGATTCCCGGGAGATCCACTAGACAGTTGAGGAAAAAGGATTACAGGGCGGTTTCCCGGGAGGTCCACAAAGCACCCTGATGTTGAGGGATACTTGGTTGTGTTATTTTCCTTACTTAGCTTAATTGTCATTATCTTGTAGCTTCTATCCTATTTTTATCGTTGTTACAGATTATTCCCTGGTTTACATTGTTCATTATTGTTATTATGTTTATTCTCAGTAGGGCCCTGATCTTCCTCGTCGCTACTCAACTGAGGTTAGGCTTGGCACTTACTAAGTACCGTTGTGTATTCATACCTCTTCTGCACATGTTTTCATGTGCATATCCAGGTACTTCTGGACGGGCGTACTATCAGTAATCCATGCGCTATATTCGGAGACTTGAGGTACATATACCGCATCCGCAGACAGAAGAGTCTCCTTCTACTCTATCTTGTAGTTAGCAGTTCCATTTCATATATTCAGTTGTTGTAGACATTTCCGGATATTACACTCGTATCTTATGTTTCTCTTAACCTGTATTGCCTATAGGTTTCTGGGTCTTTGGGATAGTTTTAGAATGCTAAGTGTTAAAGTGTATGTGCCAGCCAACAATTATATACATTATTCATGTTATTTAGTTTTGATTTATAAATTCTGCAATTGTTATTACTTCTGCAACATGTTAGGCTTACCTGGTCGAAGACTAGGTGTCGTCATGACGTGTTCACAATTGGTGAACTAGGGTCGTTACACTCATGTTAGAAACCCTAACATGTTTCCTCAACTTTGAGAATTCATCTTTGTGACTTATGGTATTAACCAAAATATACACCGCACATCAATAATAATAAGATGAAATTATGTCGTTCCTGACCCTTAACCACTTGTGAGGGGAGAATATAATATACTTTTGTATATAACGTATTTCAAACTGATATTCAAAATTTTGTTCTCATAAGAAATAGTTTTGCTATTAAGTGGAGGCATTCATTAAATTATTTTGCCAAATCATCTGTGATGTAAACCAACTTATCGAGATAAACTATCTTGAAATCTAGAAATTACGCTCTAAATCAAATTATTGAGCAAGTTACCTCGCAAACACCATGTTGCGAGTTAATAATATTCGCACATGTAACCATCTCATAGATGCATCTTATGTGGTATACTTGGCAGGTGAATGGAACCATATTCACCTTTGATATTTCCGGCATTCATGGGAGTCAATCCCAATTTTAGTTGGTCTATTAATTAATGAGAACAAGCAATATAAGAGAATTCACAAAAGAACTTTCTAGTTATTTAATATTTACCAGTGTGCATTCTCTTTTATTTTTGCACATCATACTTAAACTGATATGAGTAAACCAATTATTCCAACTGAATAAATTATCAATATTGATAAACTTCAAATTTACACCATGACGAGTGCAATTATCAATAAACTCCAAGTTTATTATGATATGGATTTTTATATCAATAAACATCAATTTTGTTGTGGTATTCTTTTATTTGTATAGTACAAATTAGAGAATAAAGCAAGTAGCTTTTCACATACATATTTCCTAGCTACAAGTTAAGGTAATAGAAGATATTAAATATTTCCTTTATTTATAGTCTCAATATAATCAACCGCTTTCGTGTATACTTGAAAAACTGAATAAGTTTCTTTGAGGCTTACTACAACACAATACCTTATTGGTAATCTATTCTCCAAAATATTATAATTGACTCTTCTTGAGCTCTCAATTAATTTTATGCTACCATATATTCATCAACATCTATATGGTGAATATCTCTTTAAGGAGAAAGTTATACCATTATGGTCATGGTCAAAATTATATGCAAGATATGTTTCTTGCATTATTGGTGTCCTTTAATAATCACATTGCCAAAATATTTTGGCATCATGTCATGACCCCAATCCCGATCATGATGGCGGCCAACACAATTGCTAGGCAAGCCCGATCATTGTAAAACCCTCAACCCGAGTATGAAAACTCATTACCAATTAATTGAGTATTTATAACAGATAACAAGATTAATTGATTCAGTTAATTTGATATTAGATAGAAACAATACGAAAATGCCATAGTATACCAATATAACACCCAAAAGACTTGGGGTCATGAGTCTAGAGCCTCTAATACAAATGAGTAATAAATCCTCGAGGTACATAAGTCTAGGATGCGGAAATATAAATGGATAAGAGGAGATGTCGGGTCCTGCGGACGCTAGGCAGCTACCTCGACAACTCCGGAATAACTCTGAAAGACAGCACAATCGCTCAATTATGCTCCCGGAACATCTGAATCTACACACATGGTGCATGGAGTAAAGTGAGTACTTTCAACTCAGTGAGTAATAAGCATATATAATGACTAAGAATGAGAAAACATGAAATACCACAACAAGCATATATAATGACTAAGAATGAGAAAACATGAAATACCACAACGTAAAGCTACAGACAACAATTAGTACAATTAACTAGTAAATAGCAACAAAGCAATGACAGACAAATATCAATGTACGAATGTAATGCAATGCGCATGACCGCTGCGGCACGCATCCCGATCCATTTGGGTACCCGCGCTCACTATGGGGGTTCAAACTCCAGAGGGGCTCCTACAACCCAAGCGCAATATCATCGTAGCATTCGCTGTGGCGTGCAGCCCGATCCATGCTCATTCCAGATATATACATGTAAGCCACACAGGCACAATCAAGTTTATCATTTTTAGTTCCAATTATAAGAATTATAGATTAAGTGTTTAAAACTTTAGAAATTTACTAATCATTTCGAGAGAGTGTTTAACTCTGGACTGATATCATGAAAACATGCTAAGCATCATGGAAACGGTGATAATAATCCCGAAGGGATCCAAATTATCGGCATACCACCCAAATATACTCGTAACAATCTAAGTAGGATGTTTACCATTCAATTTCTAGTCAATAACACATTATGAACATCACTCAGATGGACTAAGCCATAGTCCCCAATCACAAACGACCCCGCGCTCTCCGTAGAGTACGTGTCTCGTCTCAGTATAGCGTCACAGTATGATATACCGGGGTTTCAAACCCTCAGGTCATCATCTACATCTGATACTCACCTCAAACCGACCACAAGACTAGTCCGCTAAGCCTTTTCCTCTCGCATCAACCTCCCCGCATGCCGAATCTGATCAAAACCACAAGGAATATGTTATAATAAGCTGATGGAACAAAACCCAATTGAAAGAACTCGAAAAACACCAAAAGCCACGAAGTTGGAAAAACCCGAGCCCTGGACCCACTTCTCGAAAAATTACAAAATTTACATTAACGGATTCTTCGTCTCACTATGAGTCCGTACACCCTTAAATCCCAATTTCTCATTCAAAAACTCAAGCTCTAGTTCTTCAATTTTTCACCCAATTTTCCAAGAATTAAAAGTGGATTCATCAATAAAATAGTGTTTCTAGGTCACGAGGATTACCTCTAATCAATTCTCAGTCAAAACTCTCTAAAAATCCCGTTAATAGCTCTCAAGCTCGCTCAACAAAGGAGGAAAAATGATGGATCTCGCGGATGAAATAAAACCTTTAAACCCTTCTACCAACAGTCCTTTTTCGCTTTTGCGGTCTCGCTACCGCTTATGTGGGACCGCTTCTGCCACTAAAAATCCGCTATGCGGTTCTCACTTAAAAACCCAACGTCCTCTTTTGTGTTTCCACATCTGCTTTTGCGAACTACCCAAGACCGCCTCTGTGGGTTATAGTCCGCTTCTGCGGACTCGCATTTGCGAACAATGTTCCAGTTTTTCGGAACCACTCCACCAGGCCAAGAACCGCTTATGCGATCCACCACTCACTCCTGCGGAACAGCTTATGCGGTCCATTTTTGCAAAAGCGGAAATACCATAAGACAGAAAAGTTGAACCTGCAACACACCTCAAAACTCTCGTTTAACCACCCGAATTTACCCCGAGGCCCCCGGGACCTTAACCAAAGGCATCAACATATCCCAAAACATCATACAAACTTGCTTCAATTATCAAAACGCATCCAACAACACTAAAATCATTAATTTACATCGGATTCAAGCCTAAGTTTCTTAAAAACTTCCGAAACTCGCATTCGATCAAAAACCCGACCAAACGATGTCCGAATGACCTGAAATTTCACCCACATATCCAAAATCACCTAGCGAAGCTACAACAACTCTCTGAACTCTATTATGACCCTCGGATCAATGTTTCACCAATCAACCGAAATTCGCTAAAACACTTACTTCGCCAATTCAAGCCTAATTCTACACCGGACCCCCAAAATAACTTTCGAACACACTCCTAAGCCACAATCATCCCCCAAAGCTAACCAAATTATCAGAATTCACATACGAGCCCTCTAAATCAATAGTCAATATCCAGTTAACCTTTCCAATATAAGCCTTCCTTGAAGAGACTAAGTGTCTCATTTCCCATCCAAACCATTCCAATTCAACTCTAACTCACCCGATGTCAATAATGAAATATGAAGAAGCAATAATTAGGGAAAACAGGGGTGTAATACATTAGACGGGCCGGGTCAACACATCCTCTCCAACATAAACAAACGCTCGTCCTCGAGTGGGTCAAAAAACATACCTGAAACCTTAAATAGGTGAGATATCTGCCCCGCATCTCCTGCTCCGTCTCCTAGGTAGCCTCATACACGGGCCGACCTCTCTAGTGCACCTTTACCGAAGCTATATTATTTGATCGCAATCTCCGAACCTGACAATCCAAAATAGACATTGGCTCCACATCATAGGTCAAATACTCATCCAACTGAACCGTACTAAAGTTTAACATATAAGATGGGTTCCCAACATACTTCCGGAGCATAGATACATAAAATACCTGATGAACTCCCGACTGGCTAGGCGGAAAACCAAGCATATATGCCACCTCCCCAATCCTCCTAAGTATCTCAAGAGGCCCAATGAACAACAGACTCAGCCTTCGTTTCTTTCCAAATCCCATAATGCCCTTCATAGGTGTCACACTTCCTTTTTATGCTTTACACAATACCCCGCTTTGGTTTTACTACACCCCCGGGAAAGGGATATAACAACCAAAAAGGAAGGATTTTTTCCACTTAAAGGACAATCGAAACGAGATTTATTTATTAAGATTCAGAGTCGCCACTTGAGAGATTAATAGTGTCTCAAGTCACCAATTGAATCCTGAACCGAGGAAATTATGACTCAGTTACAGTCCGCGAATCAGAAATTCAAATAAGAAATTCTGTTAACCCGGGAGAAGATGTTAGGCACTCCCGGATTCCGTGGTTCTAGCACGGTCGCTCAACTGTGTTTTTGGTTTTATCTGATTTCTTCATATATTTTTCTTTTATGTGCCTTTATTAGTGTTTCCGCTTTTTTCATTTTTTAAAAGAATTGCAACATCGCGAAAATGCATTTTGAGTCACACCGTACCTGTACGCCTGTGACTTTAGTACATTGCAACTTCGTCGAGATTTGGATTTGGGTCACATAAATGTGCACCCGTATTAGGAATGTATATTTATTACAAATCATGCCTAAAGTATCTACGTCTTGTTAACTTTTGGATAGACCGTAAAATTCGCTAAACGGTCTTTTCGATTTCTAACATTTTTATAGATAATTATGGAGGGCCCCGCAACTATGCATTTATGATTGAGCGAGGCTCATCTCCGTTTTTTTGTTTAAGGTTCATCCTAAAGCATATTTTATTCTCTATTTCTATTTTTTTGTCCTAATATAATTGTTTTCATATTGATTTAAGATTATTGTGTATTAGAGTCCAGGCCATATTTTATTACTGGGCCTGGACCACAAAAAGCCCAGCGATTTGTAGAGAGGTACTGGGCTTCTGAAGCTCAGCGAATATTTCCGTTCCTATTCGAAGGCATAAATGCCATTTCATTTTGATCAAGACCTGATTTCATATTCAGGCCCAAATCCTTCACATTTAAGGTATGATAATGGCTAACTAACATTTCATAATATGCAGTAATGAATATGTGACAACCAATATTACAACTAACGATTCTACTATCCCCCGTTTGCGTTTGATCATCCCTAATTTCAATATTTAACAAATTAATTAAGAACTCTAACGTAGTAGTTTATATCAATGATATGATTTAACTATTAGAATCCGATAGTCAAGCCGTTAATAAAACACTAATTGCAGAATCATTTTTATCACTTTCACTTAGCTGGAGAAAAACAGTACTCTGGTTTTAGTTAAGCATGTTTGAATTACTATTGTCAAAATTGCAGAGTTTCAAAGCAAAATTATAGCTAAATCATTTTAAGTAAGGACAATCAGCAATATAGTTTGAAATTCAAAAATTACTTATACTTTTACCATTAACTGATCAAAATTCAAAACTGGATTAATAGAACGTCCAAATATTAATACTTCATGTCTAATTTATAATAGTTTCAAATCCAGGCGATTTAGCTACGTTTATACCAGTTTTAGTCTTATATTTAAGTGATCATCTATACCTAGCTTATTTATTCTATCGTTTATATCACAATTACCACTACCGAATTAAAAGCATACTTCCAGTCCACTACTTATTACAATCAAGTCCTAAATGAATTACAAGGAACTAAGTACTTTTAAAACTACATAATGAAATAACAAATACACGACTGATTAGCTAAAATATGATTAACATTTTATTTCTTCAATCAGCAGCTCATTTACAACTCCAAGTCATAGTAGTGTACTTGGTTTAAGTAACAAATTGATGAGTCTAGAGTTGGAGAAGAAGGAAAATCAGCAACAACAATAACGATATAGCAACAACAGCAGGAATGAATCAACTTATCAACACATCAAATACCAAACTCCAGAATATAACCCAGCAAATTAACCCAAGCAAATCAGAAACCCAGCAAAGTCGAATAAAACCAGTGAAGAATGACCAACAGAGATTCCCAGAATAACACTCGAGTTAACAGCTAATTGAAAACCAGTAGCACTTCAGTGTATAGCTTTCAGAACTCTAATAAATCTGAATTCTCTTCAAATTTCTCCTAATTTCAAACTCTAAAATTTCTGAACTTCTCAAATTTTCCCCTTAAATTAGGCTTGAGACAGCCTATTTATAGAGTAGATTGGGAGGAAAATTTGAATTAATTATTTAGATTTCCCACCCCTACTCTTTTTCAATTATTTCAGTTAAATATAGGGTGTTTTTAATAAAAATGCACTTGAACCCTTGATAGAAGGTTCCAGGTTATTCTATACTGTTCTATTTGACGTTAATGACTTTGCTGCCCTCACTTACTAAGGATTATTGCTTATTTACCATTTTACTATGTCTGTTTTCCCCCTTATTATTCATCCATTTACAGTAAAACCAGGCCCAATTGCCTTTTATACCCTCACTACCTCTACATTATTCTCAATAATACCATTTTCCCTTCTCCTTTTACCCCTTATACTTATGAGTATTCACCCGACATGTCCTTAGGTCTGTTAAGACCTAGGGTGTCTTAGCTTTGTATTAAAAATATAACCACTAACTAAACTTTATTTTTAACCCATTTAAAACTAAGTAGGATTTACATAATTAACCACTTTCAGAAATAGCCACAAATGGCCATAACAGTCAATACTTACACTATCGCAACAATAACCTATTTCATTTGCACATATAACCCTATCGAGACTAAGTGTTCAAAGTTCAGAAAAACCACACATATAAATCATATTGCAAAACTAACCCCTTTCATGTAATTTGCAAATATAACCCTAATTTCAACTATTTAACTAATCACAATTCAGAGGGACAGTAGATAATGGTTAAATCCTAATTAATTAAAACCCTCAATCAAAACAGGTTGTATTACACCACAATCAAAACAACTAATTAGCATATGATTTAACAGGATAACTTTAACTAAAACTAACAGAATACTTAATCGAGCACATGCAAAGATTCGGGCTTTGATCAAATACTAACAAAAAAAACATAGAAGCATAGAAAGTCGGAGATGGTTCAGATATACTTAGCTTTTAGGGTTTCTTTTCTTTTTCTTTCTCCTTTTCTTTCCTTCCTTTCTTCTTTTCTTCATTTTCTTCCTTTCTAGGTCCTTCAGAGACTCTGAGTCTCTTTTACAGTAGATCTTCTAGGTAGACCCCCCAGAATCTAGTTTGGATGTAGGAAGGATGTATTTGGAGACTAGGGTTATGGTTTTAACAGGTTTCTGGATTTGAGTGTCCGCCAGAGTAGGGTTCCGGCGAGATATTTTTGAAGATTCGAGGAGTTAGGCTAAGATTCGAGAGACGAGGCTTAGGTGGGGTGAAAGAGGAGTTTAAGGTGGTTATGGGGTGTAAATTTGGGAGGTTGGTTCATATTTTGGGTGGTCGCCGGCTAGGGTTCGGCGACGGAACTTCAAGAACTGGGGGGATATGGTGTGATGTTTGGGTAGGATTAATGGGGTAAACTGATAGAAGAGGAAGAAGGGAGTTCAGGGATGAAGGCCTGAGTCGGAGAAGATAAACGGAAGCAGACCGCCGGTAGGGTTCCGGTGGTCTGTGGAGAGGAAGAAAGAAGTTCAAGGCGACTAGGTTATGAATATGAAGGGGTGTGTCTGTATAATGGTTGCAATGATCGATGATATGGTTTATATATTGAATATATTTTGTTGATTGTTAGACGTAAGATTAGATGAGACGAACGGTCCAGATCACTTCCCCCTTTAAACGACGTCGTGTGTTTAGTTGAAGCTTTTATCCCGTCCGATAGATTAGATCTTTGGACGGTTTAGATTTATTTATTAAACTGTGTAGTTTAGTTTAAGTGTAACACCAACTGTATCCTTCTCATTAATTAAACGAACGGCTGCGATTGCTTCTTTATACGGTGTTGTTTGGTTTATTCAGGAACCGCCTCACCTGGTCCGTTTGATTGAATATATCAACGGTCCTGATTCAATTGTTTTAAATGGCGCAATATTATCTTTTGCAAGGCTGGCCGACTGGATTTCTAAAATTGGGCTAGGTTTTGTAATTTTTGGGCTAGCCTTTGTAATTGGCCCAAACACTTGTATATTTATATTTTCTTGCATTTATCTATTTTTTTGTATTTTTAACTTGTATTTAATTAAATATTTTCTATATTTTTCTTATATTTTATACCTGTTTTCCTTAATGTATTATTCCTGGTGTTTTTTCCTTTTATTTTGTAATTTTGTATTTTTCTTGGATTTTTTTCTAATTTCTTAGCAATTATCCTATATTTTTGGTATTTTCTAATTAATTGCATTTTGTATTTTTGTTTCAATTTTTCTCACTTTATTTTTCAACAATTAAAACACACACCAATATTAATCAAAAATTATTTTTTGTATTTTATTTTGGAATTAATTGCTTGGGGCAAAAATCACGTACTCACAATAGGCGAAACCTTCAACAAGACCTTCTCGCTCTCCAAATATGATACATCTCGAACCTTCCGGTCCGCATAACTCTTCTGGCGCGACTGAGCTATACGAAGTCTCTCCTGGATCACCCACCTTATCTAAGGCATCCTGGACCAACTCTGTCCCTAATAACCTAGCCTCGCCGGGCTCAAACCAACCAACCAAAAATCTACACCGTCTCCCATATAAGGCCTCATATGGTACTGATAGATGTTGTTGTAGGCAAACTCTGCAAGTGGCAAGAAATTAGCCCAAGAACCTTCAAAATCAATAACACGGGCACGCAACTTGTCCTCCAATATCTGAATGGTACGCTCGATTGTCCGTTCATCTGAGGATGAAACCTTGTGATAAACTCTATCTGTGTGCCCAACTCTCACTGAAAAGAAAACTGGGAAGTAAACTGAGTACCCCTATATGAGATAATGGAAATTGGGACCCCATACAACCGTACAATCTCCCGGATAAAAATCTCTTCTAACCACTCTAAGGAATAGGTGGTACACACCGAAATAAAGTGCGGGGACTTGGTCAGCCGATCCACAATCACCCAAATCGAATCAAACTTCCTCTTTGTCTAAGGGAGACCACTAACAAAGCCCACAGTAATCTTGTCCCAATTCCACTTGGGAATATCTATGCCCTAAAGTACACCACTGGGCCTCTGATGCTCATACTTGACCTATTGACAGTCGAGACACCGAGCTACATAACTCATAATATCCTTCTTCATCCTCCCCCACCAGTAATGTTGTCTCAAATCCTCATACATCTTCGCGGCCCCTGGATGAATAGAATACCGCGAGTTGTGGGCCTCCTCCAATATCAACTCCCGAAGCCCATCCACAGTAAGCATGCAAATCAAGCCCTACATCCTCAACACACCCTTACTATCAATAGTCACATCCCTGGCATCATCATTCTGAACTATGTCTTTAAGGATAAGCAAATAGGGATCATCATACAGGCGCTCTCTAATACGGTCATATAAGGAAGACCGAGAAACCACACAAGTCAACACCCAACTAGGCTCTGAAATATCTAGCCTCACCATCTGATTGGCAAAAGCCTGGACATCAACTGCAAAGGGCCTCTCCCCAACTAGAATGTATGCCAAACTACCCATACTCACCGCCTTCCGGCTTAAGGCATCAGCCACTACATTGGCCTTTCCCGAATGATACAAATTGGTAATGTCATAATACTTGAGTAACTCAAGCCACCTCCGCTGTCTCAAATTAAGATCCTTCTATTTGAACAAATGTTGAAGGCTGCGATGATCAGTATATACCTCACACGATACGCCATATAAGTAGAGCCTCCAAATCTTCAAAGCATGAACTATGGCAGCCAACTCCAAATCATGTACGGGGTAGTTCTTTTCATGAGGCTTCAACTGATGAGAAGCATATGCAATGACTCTACCTTCCTGCATCAACACACATCCAATCCTAACTCTCGAAGCATCACAATACACAGTGTAAAAACCTGAAGCTGATGGCAAAACTAATACTAGAGTTGTGGTTAAAGTTGTCTTGAGCTTCTAAAAGCTCTTCTCGCACTCATCCGACCATACAAATGGTGCACCCTTCTGCGTTAACTTGGTCTAGGGCGAAGCAATAGATGAAAAAACCTGGACGAACCAGCAATAATACCCTGCCAAACCGAGGAAATTCTGAATCTCCATGGATGAGGATGGTCTAAACCAACTCTGCACTACTTCTATCTTCTTTGGGTCAACCTGAATACGATCACTAGACACCATGTGTCCCAGAAAAGCCACAGACCCAAGCCAGAACTCAAACTTTGAGAACTTTGCATAAAGCTTCTCGTCCCTCAATCTCTATAATACCACTCTCAAATACTAAGCATGCTCCTTCTGGCTACGTGAGTACACCAGGATATCATCAATAAAAATGATAACAAATGAATCCAGATACAGCCAAAACACATTGTTCATCAGATGCATGAATGCGGATGGGGCATTAGTCAGTCCAAAAGACATAACTAGAAACTCATAATGCTCATATCTAGTCTTGAAAGTTGTCTTCATAATATCAGAAACCCTAATCTTTAGCTGGTGATAGCATGAACGGAGATCAATCTTAGAGAATACCCTTGCTCCCTCGAGCTGGTCAAACAAATCATCAATTAGTGGATACTTGTGCTTCACTGTCACCTTGTTCAACTGCATGTAGTCAATGCACATTCTCATTGTGCCATCTTTCTTCTTCACAAATAAGAACAGTGGACCCCATGATGACACACTCGGATGAATGAACCCCTTATCTAGGAGTTCCTAAAGCTGCTCTTTCAACTCCTTTAACTCAGCTGGTGCCATACGATAGGGAGGAGTAGAGATGGGCTGAGTGCCCGGCACCAGATCAATACCAAAATCAATGTCCCTATCTGGCGGCATTCCCGATAGGTCTACTGGAAACACATCTGGGAAATCCCTCACAACGGGCAGAGAATGAAGACTAAGAGCCTCAGCTCCAACATCTTTCACAAAAGCCAAGTATGATAAAAAACCTTTCCCAACTATCCGCTGGGCCTTTGGAAAAGAGATCACCCTACTGGGAACATAATCAGTCGTACCTCGCCATTCAATCGTCTGAACACCCGGAATAGCCAGTGTAACTATCTTGGCATGATAGTCCAGAATAGCATGGTACGGAGATAGCCAATCCATACCTAGAATCACATCAAAATCTACCATGCCTAATATCAACAAGTCAACTCGGGTCTCCAGACCCACTATAGTGTCACGACCCCAATCCCGGTCGTGATGTCGCCCAACATAACTTCTAGGCAAGCCCGAACATTTACACTCTCATCCCGAGCATGAAGCTCAAATCAATTACCTGGATATTATTATCAACAACAAAGCTAAATCGAATAACCACCCAAAGATCTAGGGTCACGAGTCTAGAGCCTCTAAACATGATCGGACAACAATATCTAAACCAAATACTCAAGTCTGAATAATGTATATACAAAGAAAAACTGGAATAAGAATAGAAGCCAGGTCCTGTGAACGCCGGCAGCTACCTCAGCAACTCGGATAAACACTAATAAAAGTCGGAGTGCTCGTCTATCTCTCCTGTGTACCTGAATCTGCACACAAGGGTGCAGGGAGTAGGGGTGAGTACTAAGTACTCAGTGAGTAATAAATATATACAAGTAGCTGAAAGCAAGAAATCCACAGAATACTACAAAATGAAGCTAAACTACAGTCGGATTCGTCCTACGAACTAGCAACAACAACAATACATTACCACTATCACAGATAATCCACAGACAAAGAATGCAATGCAATGCACATAACCGCTACGGCGTGTAGCCCGATCCATTTAACATCGATGACGCTCACTAGGGGTGTGTACAGACTCCGGAGGGGATCCTACAGCCCAAGCGCAATACCGTTGCGGCGTAGCCCGATCTTCATATCAACCACTGCGGCTTGCATCCCAATCCATCCTCACTCCACAATAAGCATATCAGTCACACAACAACTCCAATTATTTATTACCAGGTTCCAGTTCATAATTAAATTATGAAAATACTTTAACTTTTATTTGATTTTTGCAAAACATGTGCCTTAGCATTTCAGTACGGTGATTTCAAACCAGGACTGAGATAAGTGGTTAAGCAAGTATAGCTATCACATATATAACTATCCCCTAGGGATACTACAGGTCGGCACAAGGCCCCAAACACGGCTTACAGCCCACAATCATATCCAACACAGTATTTTTTTCAACCACAAATATCACATTATACTCATTCGGGATGGACTAAGTCTCAATCCCTAGTCACAATCAATCCCGCACCTGCCACGCCCTACTAGCGTCACAATATGCTAAGCCGGGGTTTCGAACCCTCAGGCTACCATATACACAAACTACTCACCTCTAGCCGGTCGTAGACTCGTCCGCAATGCCTTTTCCTTTAGAATTCGCTGCCTCACACGTATAATATAGTCAAACCACAACAATTATGTCAATTACGGGTCAAAGAAATATAACCCAATTCAATTTACATCAAATACGCATGAACGCACTAAGTTGGTAAAAACCCGACCCCGGGCCCGCTGCTTGAAAAATTCCGAAATTAGTACCAACGCGATCCTCGTTTCACCACGAGTCCGTGCATATAAAATTTGTCAAAATCGGAGTTCGAATGGCCTTCAAAAGTCAAATTTTCGTTTTCAATACCTAGGCCATAATTCTTCATAGTTTCTACCCAAATTCATGAAGTTTGATGTTAATCCTACCATAATATTGTATTTTTAAGTCAAGAAACTTACTTTCGATGAATACCCGATGAATTCCCAGCGTTTTCCCGTGAGTTTCTCTCTCAATGGCTCAAAAATTATGTTTTTGGTGAATGAACCCGCGACTACACTGCTTCTGGTTTTTAATTCACTGTCTGACCCAATTACTCTACGTGTTTGCGTGACCTCCCACGCATTCGCGATGCCCAGCTCAGGTTTACTCTTAGCGAATGCGACGCCTCCCACGCATTCGCGAAGCACGAATTTCCAGCCGCCTGGATTTCTTCTACGCGTTCGCGTCGCCCCTCACGCGAACGCGATGCACCCCCGCACTTTCCTACGCGAACGCGACATGCTGACCGCGAACGCGATGCGTTCCATTTTCCTCCTACGCGAACGAGACCTCCAGGGACGCGAACGCGAAACTCAGCCCAGCTTGGCCTACGCGAACGCGAAGGCTTATTTCCTGCTGCACAAACCTGCAATTTTCTACAGTTTTCTCCAAGTTCCAAATGCCCGGATGATGGCCCGAATTCATCCTGAGGCCCCCGGTGCCCCAACGAAAACCACCAACATACTCCAAAATATGATACGGACTTGTTCCAATCATAAAAACACCATCATAAACATCAAAATCACCATTTTCACACGGATTCAAGCCTAAGTTTCTTCAAAACTTCCGAAACTAACATTTAATCCAAAACCCGACCAAACAACGTCTGAATGACCTAAAATTTTGCAGATATATCCAAAATCACATAACAAATCTACAAGAATTGTCAGAATTCCATTCTGACGCCCAGATCAAAATCTCACCTACCGTTCGGATATCGCCGAAATTCAACCTTAGCCAATTCAAGCCTATTTCTACACCGGACCTCCGAACTCGATTCTGATTGCACTCCCTAGTCATAAATGACCTCCCGGAACTAACCAAATCATCAAAATCCAATTTCGAGCCCTCTAACTAAATAGTCAACTCCAGGTTGACTTTCCATATTCAAGCTCCCTTCCAAAAAGCTATTTGCCTCGTTTTCAACCAGAATTACTCCTAACTCACCCGATAGACTCTAACACCGATATAAAAGTAGGAAACATATAAATACAAGGTAACGGGGTGGTAATTCCCATAACGACGAGCTGGATCGTTACAGATAGTCACCAGACAAGTTCGATATATATGATCTACAATAATAGTATCACCCACTATGGTAGATACATGCATAGGTAGGTCAAGACAACTACGTGTCATACCTAGATGATGAGCAAAATATGAAGACACATAAGAGCATGTTGATTTGGGATCAAATAAGACAGAAGCATCCTTGTAGAATACTGAGATAATACCTATGACAACAACATCTGATGCAATGGTGTTCCTCCTGTCTGAGAGAGCATAGAACCGAGCCTGACCGCCACCAGATCAGTCTCCACCCCTAGGGCGGCCCCTAGCTGTCTAGACCCCACCCCTACCTGACTGGGATGGTGTTGAAGTAGATGGAGTAGAAGAGGAGGCCTGATCCCTCTACTGAGACCGACCACCATGAAGCCGATGATACTGTCTCCTTATATGGCCAAACTCACCGCACTCGTAGCAACTACCCGGTACCAGATAAGGGGATTGAAGGGAATCCCTCACTGCAGATAAACCCTAGGATGAAGAGGCAGGAGTAGAACTTTGAGCTGGAAGGGCACTAAGTGAATACTGGCCCTACTGAAATCCCTAACGACCACGGCATGAAGAAGCCCTATTGTACTCTGAGTGACCTGACTGAGGAGGCCTGAAGGAACGACCTCAGCCATGCTGGAACTGGCCCCTAGACGAAGTACTGCTGAAGCTACCTGAACCTCGAGGCCTTTTGGCCTCCCTCTCCTCTCTCTCCTGACGATGGTCTGTCTCAATCTGTCGATCCATGTCAACGACCTCCTCAAATGAAGTGGCTACAACCCTCTTTCTAGTCATCAAAATGCGAAGTGGATAGTTGAGACCATCCACGAACCTCCTAATCCTCTCCCGATCTATCAGGATCATCCAAGTAGTATGACGAACTAACTGCATAAACCTCAACTCGTACTGGGTCACTGTCATGTCCCCTAAATCAACCACTCAAACTGACTATGCAGCTCCTCCTTGCGAGACTGCGACACATACTTCTCTAGGAAGAGAGTAGAGAACTGCTGCCAAGTAAGGGGTGCTGCTCCAACAGGCCTACGCCTATCAAACTCCTCCCACCATGTAAATGCAAGCCCAGAGAACGGGAAGGTAGTAAAAGCCACTCCACTCAACTCCAAAATCCATACAATGTGAAGCATACGCTGACACTTGTCTAGAAATCCCCGGGAATCCTCTCCCTTAGTACCACTGAACGTCGGAGGCTGGAGCTTACCGAACCTCTCTAGTCGATGTTGCTCGTCATCTGGCATCACTGGAACCACATAATCTGGAGCTAGTGCGACTGTCACAACTAGAGTAACCAGTGCAATTGGCTGAGCTGGGGCTACGTCTGGTGTCTGTAATCCCTAAACAACCTGCTCAGGTGTGCGAGATGCGAGGGTCTGATGACCACCCCCGGTCTGAGAAGTAGTTGCGACAGTAGTGGATGAGACTACCTAAGTCAGGCCAGTGCAGATGGATAGGATCTGAGCTAAAGCCTCCTAAAGACCAGGAATCATGATGGGTACTGCCAGTGCCTGAACATGTGCTATTGGAGCATCTGCGGCTGGAGGCTGGTCTTGAATGGGGGCAATTGGTGGGTCAACAGGTGCTTCCCCTGCTGCTCTGCCTCAACCACGACCACAGCCGCACCCACGACCTCTAATGGGTGGTAATGGTGGTCGTCCGCCGCATCTGTTAGTGTGGGTTCTCGCCATCTGTGAGAGAATAGAATACAGAAGTTTAGTTCTTGGAACAATAAAGCCGCACAACAATCACTCAAGAATATGAAGTGTTTCCTAAAGGTTTTACAACCACTCGATGATAAATACAGATATCTCTGTACCGGTCCGTGAGACTCTAATAACCGGCTCATGACTCATGAGGCCTAGTAACCTAAGCTTTGATACCAACTTGTCACGAACCCAATCCTGGTCGTGATGGCACCCAACACAACTGCTAGGCAAACCCGAACATTGTAACACCCTCAACCCAAGTATGAAAACTCATTACCAATTAATTGAGTATGTATAACAGATAACAAGATTTAATGATTCAGTTAATTTGATATTAAATAGAAATAATACGAAAATGCCATAGTAATACCAATATAACTCCTAAAGGACAAGGAGTCACTAGGCTAAATGTCACGGCCCCAAACCCCGGTCGTGATGGCGCCCAACACATTGCTAGGCAAGCCCGACCGTCTTATCCAATTAAACCAGCCAAGTATAATTAATACCGATTAATCGGCGTGATTAGCCTGTTTTCATAACAAATCAAGAAGTGTAGAACTGAAATACAAGAACACAGTCCCAACCAAATCGTGGCGTCACAAGTCTGAGCCTCTATAAATGAGATCTACTACAAAATCAAGTCTAACTAGAATGGAGATAACAAAATGATAAAAAGAAAGAGGTCAGGAACTGCGGACGTCGGCAGCTACCTCGAAGTCTCCACGGAATGGGGATAATAAAGCAATTGCGATAGCTCAACTGCCCTCCTGAACCTGTATATCTGCACAAAAGTGCAGGGGAGTGGGGTGAGTATATTTCAACTCAGGTGAGTAACAATAATAAATAATAACTTATAATAAGAACTCCTGTACTATCACTAAACAGTTCTAAGGCAACCCCACAGGTTAGTCATCACTATAATGAGTGATCTCCAGTCCACATCTATCTCATCTAGGTCCCACACCGACCACATCCTCGCTCGTACCACTACGGTATACAACCATCTCAATATATGGAGACATATACATCCGTCTATAACATATAAATATTTCAGTATATATATGAATATGAATAAGTATAATGCTGCGGCGCGCGGCCCGCTCCAATACATATACCGCTGCGGCGCGCAGCCCGCTCCAATACATATACCGCTGCGGCGCGCGGCCCGCTCCATTTAACGTCGACGGCGCTCACTGGGGGTGTATACAGACTTCGGAGGGGCTCCCTAGGCCCAAGCACTATAGATGCTGCGGCGTGCAGCCCGATCCACACATGTATTACTGCGACGTGCAGTCCGATCCAATATATATATGTATATATATTTATACTACTACGGCGCGCAGCCCGATCCCATAATATATACAGCGCTCACTGAGAATGTGTGCAGACTCAGACTCCGAAGGGGCTCCTACAGCCCAAGCGCAATAATACTGCGGCGTGCAGTCCGTCCCACATGTATATTACATGTATATTACATGTATATTACTGCGACATGCAGTCCGATCCAATATATATACTGATGCGGCGTGCAGCCCGATCCAAAATAGGTATATATATATATATAATACCTCATAATGGGTCCTCGACCCTATCCCAGTCAGTATATACTTGGCCTCTCAGGCCCAATATAATATATCACAGTGGGTCCTTGACCCTCATATCAATCGGTATAGACTTGGCCTTTCAGGCCCACTCAGCTAGAACAGGGAATTCCACCTTGAATAATCTCTCTCAATGTACACATCTAGTACGGGCTCATATGATGCTATACAGCTAGAGCTACGGCTGAGTGTATGTCTCCAACACGATATAAGGGTCACCTAGCTCTATAGGTTCCCTAATGCTCTACGGATCGGCACAAGGCCCCAAACATGGCTATCAGCCCAATTGCACAGTTATAAACTTATTATCAATCATAACACACAGTATACTATTAGTCGGGAAGGACTAAGTCCGAACCCCCAATCACCATGTCACCACGCCCGTCATGGAACACGTGTCTCATCTCAATATAGCATTGTGAAGTGCTAGTACGGGGTTTCAAACCCTCAGTATACATTATTTACTACTACCACTCACCTCGAACCGGTAGAAGCTTCAATCCGCCTTGCGCTTGCCTCGCAAATCAATCTCCTCGGATGCCAAATCTGCTCAAAATCATAGGGAATGCATCAATATATGCTAATTTCACGCAATTCATTCGAAATAATCCAAATTGTATCAAAACCCACAAGGTTGTCAAAATCCGACTTTTGGTATGCTTCTCGAAAAATTATAAAAGTTACATATTCGGAACCCTCATCTCGATACGAGTCTAGGCATATAAAATTTACCAAAATCGGACTCCGTTTGCCCACTCAAATCAGTATTTTTTTCAATTTTAGGCCTAGGGCTCAAACCCACCTTTAATCTTTCATTTACAGGGAATTAACCAAGGATTTCATGTTAAAATGATGTAATTAAGCCACAAAACTTACCTCCGACGAATCCTCGATGAATTCCCAGCAATTTCCCGTCAATACCTTCTCTTAGAACTCAAAAATGGTGGAAAAATGACCCAAAATCGATTTTTATCAACTTACTGAATTTTTTCGGAAATCACTGTTCACGGGGGTACTGTTCATGCACGCCGACACTGTTCACAGGTTACTGTTCATGCACGTCGACACTGTTCACCCGCGCGGTTACTTTTCACGCGCGGGAGTTACTATTCATACGCTGCAGAAAAATGCAGCAGCAATACAGAAATTGCAGCACACAACCATTTTCACTAAAATGGCTCTAACTCCATCATACGAACTCGAAATTCGACGATTCTTTTTCTTATGGCTCCGTAATTTCGATACGGATCCAGTGGTTCAAACAAAACTGAATTTAGATCTCATTTACTTAGTGCAACATCAATTTTGCTCGTTAAACAATTAACTCACATATCGCGTCAAAAACCTAATCGCGACTAGATGAAATTAAACCAAAATTTCCAGATCAGTCCTATAATTCATGATTTAAATTCTCGAAGTCTCAAAATCAAATTTGGATCTCTAGAACTAAAACTAGACCTTTGGATCATTATATTTATGCTGAAAACGGCAAAAATCTTCCAAAAATGACCCGTTGGACATCCGAAACACAACCGAGACCCTCGAGACCTCAACCAAATATACAGACATGATCTATTACCTCATTCCAACTTGCTTGAATCATAAAATCACTATCGTTAACATCAAAATCATCCGTTTTCAGCAAACTCAAGCTTAAGTTTAACTATAACTTTCAAAATGCTTATTCGATCAAAAACCCGACCAAACGACCTCCGAATGACTTGAAATTTTGCAGGAACATCCAAAATCACCTAACGGAGCTACTGCAACTTTCGGAATTCCATTCCGACTCCCGGATCAAAATCTCACCTACCGTCCGTATTTCGCCAAAATTCAACCTTAGCCAATTCAAGCCTATTTCTACACCGGACCTCCAAATTCAATTCCGATTGTTCCCCTAAGTCACAAATCACCTCCCGGAACTAACCGAATCATCAGAATCCAATTTCGAGCCCTCTAACTAAATAGTCAATGTCCAGTTGACTTTTCCCAACTATTCCTTCTTCTAAGAGACTTTCTGTCTCAATTTCAATCAAACTCAACCCGAATTGACTCAAACTCACCCAACATGCATATTACAACATCAACAAGCATATAACGGGGGTATCGGGGTGATAACTCACATGATAACGGGCCGGGTCATCACATTCTCCCCAACTTAAGCAATACTCGAGGTACATAAGTCTAGGATGCAGAAATATAAATGGATAAGGGGAGACGTCGGGTCCTGCAGATGCCAGGCAGCTACCTCTACAACTCCGGAATAACTCTAAAAGACAGCACAATCATTCAATTATGCTCCCGGAACACCTGAATCTGCACACATGATGCAGTGAGTAAAGTGAGTACTTCCAACTCAGTGAGTAATAAGCATATATAATGACTGAGAATAAGAAAATACGAAATACCACAATGTAAATCTACAGACAACAGTTAGTACAATTAAGGGTAAACGGTAACAAAGCAATGACATGCAAATATCAATGTATGAATGTAATGCAATGCACATGACCACTGCGGTGCACATCCTGATCCGTTCGGGTACCTGCGCTCACTATGGGATTTCAGACTTCGGAGGGGCTCCTACAGCCCAAGCGCAATATCATTATAGCATTCGCTGCGGCGTGCAGCCCGATACACGCTCAGTCCAGATATATGCATGTAAGACACACATGCATAGTCAAGTTTATCATTTTCAGTTCCAATTATTAAGAATTATAGATTAAGTGTTTAAAACTTTAGAAATTTACTAATCATTTCGAGAGAGTGTTTGGCTCTGTACTGATATCATGAAAATATGCTAAGCATCATGAAAATAGTGATAATAATCCCTAAGGGATCCAACTAATCGGCATACCTCCCAAATATACTCGTAACAATCCAAGTAGGATGTTTACCATTCAATATCAAGTCAATAACACAATATGAACATCACTCGGACGGACTAAGCCATAGATCCAAATCACAAAGGACCCCACACTCACCGTAGAGTACGTGTCTCGTCTCAATATAGCATCACAGTGTGATATACTGGGGTTTCAAAGCCTTAGGTCATCATCTACATCTATTACTCACCTCCAACCGGCCACAAGACTAGTCCGCTAAGCCCTTTCCTCTCGAATCAACCTCCTCTCATACTGAATTTGATCAAAACCACAAGGAATATATTATAATAAGCTAATGGAACATAACCCAATTGACAGAACTCTAAAAACACCAAAAATCACGAAGTTGGAAAAACCCGAGCCCCGGGCCCACTTCTCGAAAAATTACGAAATTCACATCACTGAGTTCCTCGTCTCTACATGAGTCTGTACATATAAAATTTATCAAAAATCGGATTCCAAATGCTCCCTCAAATCCCAATTTCTCATTCAAAAAACCAAGCCCTAGTTCTTCAATTTTTCACCCAATTTTCCAAGAATTAAAGGTGGATTCATCAATAAAATAGCGTTTCTAGGTCACAAGGCTTACCTCCAATCAATTCTCAGTTAAAACTCTCTAAAAATCTCGTCAATAGATCTCAGCCTCGCTCGATGGAGGAAAAATAAGGGAACTCGTGGATGAAATAAAACCTTTAAACCCTTATGCCAACAGTCCTTTTCGCTTCTGCGATCCCGCTACCGCTTATACGGGACCGTTTATGCGGCCAAAAATCCGCTTATGAGGTTCTCACTTAAAAACCCAACGTCCGCTTTCGCGTCTCCACATCCACTTCTGCGAACCACCCAAGACCGCTTATGCGGACTCACATTTGGGAACAATGTTCCACTTTTGCGGAACCACTCCACCAGGCCAAGAACCGCTTATGCGATCCACCACTCGCTCCTGTGGAACCGTTTCTGCGGTCCATTTACGCAGAAGCAGAAATACCAGATGACAGAAAAGATGAACCTACAACACACCTCAAAACTCTCGTTTAACCACCCGAATTCACCCCGAGGCCCTCGAGACCTCAACCAAAGGCACCAATATATCCCAAAACATCATAATAACTTGCTTCAATCTTTAGAACGCATCCAACAACACTAAAATCATCAATTCATATTGGATTCAAGCCTAAGTTTCTTAAAAACTTATGAAACTCGCATTCGATCAAAAACCCAACCAAACGATATCCGAATGACCTTACATTTTACCCACATATCCAAAATCACCTAATGAAGCTACAACAACTCTCGGAACTTTATTCTGACCCTCGGATCAAAATCTCACATATCAACCGGAATTCGCCAAAACACTTACTTCGCCAATTCAAGCCTAATCCTACACTGGATCCCTAAAATAACTTCTGAACACACTCCTAAGTCATAAATTATCCCCCGAAGCTAACCAAATTATCAGAATTCATATCTGATGCCTCTAACTCAATAGTCAATATCCAGTTGACTTTTCCAACATAAGCCTTCCTTGAAGAGACTAAGTATTTTATTTCCTATCCAAACCATTACAATTCAACTCTAACTCACCCGATGTCAATAATAAAACATGAAGAAGCAATAATTAGGGAAAACAGGATTGTAATATACGAGATGACGGGCCGGGTCATCACAGTACAATAGGTACGTGACCAATGATCATTTATGCCGTAATAGTGACATTATTTTCTTATATCATCTCAAACCTCCTTCTAGAGGTGAGTGTGGTATCTTTACTACCACTAGCACGTTCATATTCTTCCAAGAATGAATAGGTATTCATAAATAAGATATTGTCACATTCACATCATGAATGAACCATAATCATCTATATGTGCTTTATAAAATCTCATGTCATATCGATGAAAAATATTACTTTCACACAGTGAAGGATTATTTTGAGAATCCTTATTATTCTCATTGTCACAATGATAACGATTATAATTTCGTCTATTGCTACGTCCACATCCATTGATACCTTCACGGTAATAATTTTATCTTCTTTCAGACTTATCACATATTGTTATCACATTCTCTTAAGGGGATGAGAGTGGAGCAAATTCTATAGGACGAGTTTTCACTTCTTGTGCTCACGATCATACATAACTTTGATCAATGCAAGACATAGAAATTTTACCACTTCGAATGGTTATAATTTCTTACAAACTCCATTAGAGTTGTAATTAAAGTTTATTGTCTTTGCTTGTATTTAAAAATAAATTATAGAATAAAAGAAAAAAATACGGTAAAATACTTACCTTAAATCCAGAATTTAATCATGAAGAAAATTCATGACAATCATTAAGATCAATCCCAAAGCTTCTACTCAATTGATTAGAGTCTCGTGCTAATAACCTGTTATGAAATAATAAAAGAAAAAGAACAATATTGTATAGAAAAATAGGGAGAGAGAATGCTTATTGATTTAGGATCAATTACAATGGAATAAAACTCTCTATTTATGGGGAGATGGTGACTTAGCTACCAAGTAATAAACCCAAGAATCTCTCTAAATATAGACATTCACTATAAATAGAACTTTATTTATAACACTAAAACTAATATTGTAAAAGATTAGTTTTGCTAAGCATTAGAAGTTTTTGTATTTCGTACGGACATATGATTAATTTTCAATACATATATACTTGTGAATAGGGGTGTTCAAACCGAACAGGAAAACCACACCAAATCGAAAAATCAAACCAAATCAATTAAAAAGTTCGGCTAGGTTTTGTTTGATTTGGTTTGGTATCAAGGATACCCAGAATCAAACCAACATATACATATTTTTAAGACTTTATATTGATTTTTTTAATAAAAAAAATATAGAAATTTTTGGGATCCTACCATGTGTTAACCTTGAAAGAGTATATTAACTAAAAATTATTGTGAGCGACTAAGAAATAAATATCATGTGTTACTAAAAAAATTTCTCCTACGAGAATATCGTTTTTCAATATTTACTAAACATATATTCAATATTATCAAAACTATATCTATAACTTTAACAAAGTAAGATTGAAATAATATTTATGTAACAAAAAAATCCGAAAAATCCGATAAAATTGAACTAATCCAAACCTATATAATTAGTTTCGTTTAATTTTAATAAAAACCGAACCAACCCGATCGACATACATGGCTACCCGTGAATGTTTTCAGCATTTCTAGTTTTAGATCAATCCTATCGAATGTCATTTTTGTTCCATTCCCTTTTCAAAAAGGAGGACAATGATTTTACTTGGGAAACATAATAAATTGGGTGGATAGAAGATGGGAAAGAATTTATTTAAGTGTATTCAAAAGAAGTCGGTGGCTTAGATTTCAAAAAGGTTGTCCAAAAACATCCGATTCTTTGCCTTTTGATATAAATTGTTAATTGTGTACATACCAATAAATTTTTAATTGTTTACTTACTTACTTACCAATTATATATGACTAATTAAAGGTTGCTCATATTTGACGAAAAGGGTTTATTCATTTAATTTGATAATAAATAAATATCTTATTCAAGAATGTTTCCTTCAAATTAATGTGCATCTGATTTGGTATAAATATGCCCCTTTTGCTTGCTTATATTTGTCTCAAAAAAGAAAATGACAAAAATGATTAGGTCACTTTACAACATTATATCGTATGTCTTGTCTGATGTTACGAAGTTCATTTTCATTTGGTCTTAGTTGATGTATTTGAGAGGTAAACACGAGAACAAAACTTAATTATTTTAATTAGAGGTTCGAAATATGAGACTCAAAATATTCATTTTTTATGTGAATTTTGACATAAATAGTTAATTTTCATAATAAAAATTATATATTTGTAAACTATCAAAAAGGTACTACTCCACTTATAAGTCAACATGAAAAATGAATTTTAGAATACCTTCACTTAAAATAGAGAAAAGGAGTAAAATAGAATAGAGGTGTTTTTTTAATTGTTTTCCTTGCCTCATGGCTGTATTTTGCTTATTATTTCTTTGCCAACCAACCTCTCAGTTAATTAGAAAATATTTTAAAATTAATAAAATTTTATCTAATTTAACGCTCGATAAGCAAAATATAAACGGATTGAGTATTGAATATTGAAGTGAGAGTAATATATTAAGGAGATTATGAGATTTTCTAGTAACTCCATTGAATGCCAAGATATGACGAGACTTCACATTTTCGAGGGCATGAAACTTGATAGGAAATTATGTAAGTCACGTATTTCGGTGGTAGGTTAAGAGGTAGTTGACTCTTGCGTTACTTTGTACCTTTGTGAGCCTAGTTCGGTGAATTTTTGTCTAAGATAGCTAGGGACAATGTCATATTTTACTATTTTCTATTTTCGATGCAGGATCCATTTACAAATCATCGTTTATTATTATTTTTTTTTCCTGCTTTCTATGTTCCTTTTATCATATGATTTTCGCGGTGAATCTAATACTCTCTTCTTTTGTCTTTTTATTATCTTGAGTCTCAGAAATAATCTCTCTATCTTTTTGAAGTAGGAGTAAAGTCTGCATACACACTACATTCCTAAAACCCCATTTAGTAAATTTTACTGGATTTTTGTTGTTATTATTTTTGTCCATTGAATGCCAAAGGGATACTAGTGCAAACTCAAACAGTGACAGCACACCAGGAAAGGTCTGCTAAACAAACCGGCCTCGTGGGGGCCTCTTCTGTTTCAAGGCTTAGATTAAGGGCCCCTCCATTATTGTAATTAAATGACAAAAAGGCCCCTTGATGTTTGGGATGGATTTAAATTAGTCTCTCCAAAACATTTATAGACACTCTTGGTCCTTTCATTTTAGCAAAAGTAAGTACTTTTGGTCTTAAAGAATCAAAATTGCTCAAAAATATATTCAAAAGGGCTATTTTGCAAATGGAGAGTCGAGCAACGGTTAAGTGGTAGACCTATAGGTCATGATTTGAAGCTATGAAGTCTCAAATAGACCGTTTGCATTATATCTATTTAAAGTGTAATACTCTCTTAAACTTTATAAGAACACGGGATATTTCGTACACAATACTCATTTTACTACTCTAGACAAGAGGGGTTGCTCTGATGGTAAGCAACCTCCACTTCCAACCGAAAGGTTGTGAGTTCGAGTCTCCCCAAGAGCAAGGTGGGAAGTTCTTGGAGGGAAGGATGCCGGGGGTCTATTTGGAAACAGCCTCTCTACCCAGGGTAGGGGTAAGGTTTGCGTACACACTACCCTCCCCAGACCCCACTAAATGGGATTATATTGGGTTGTTGTTGTTGTTGTTGTAATACTCATTTTACTACTCTACACCTGCCCAAACATGAGGATCAAATTTTGTCATTTTCTTGGAAAAAATTTCGACTTACATTATGACCGTTTGGTTGAATTGGAACCATAGAGTTAATTTATGACCGTTTGAGAAACAATTCCACTGACATATTACATAGTACAGAGTACAGTCAAATACTTATATGACAAAATAGCTTTGCCATTGCTGCTCACTTTCCTAAATCACAGTCCCCTATATTACTATTCTTTTAACACCCATATAGTAATTTGTGTGCTAAATACATAAGATTATACATATAAAAAGCCACCCAAAATAGACATTGAGCTCCACCTTCCACCGTCTACTATACCACTTTTCTTGTCTCGAGAACTCCATTTCCCTATAACAGAGCTTCTTTGTTCCTCTTAAAAATCTCTCCTTTCTTCTTATTCTTCTTACACTCTCGAGCTCTATTAATATTCTTGAAAGAAAAAAGAGAACAAGAATTTCTTCATAACCAGTTCTAAGATCTTGGCACAAAACAATCATGGCTACTGCTTTTGTACTGTCTTTAATACTTTTCTTGGCTTTCACTGGTTACTCAAGTAAGCTGCTTGTTGCTGCTACTTTCACTTCAAGATCTTCTAATTTTTTTTTTTTTTTGCATTTTCCATGTGTTTCTTATGATGGGGTTTCACCAGATTTTGCTCTTAGTTTGTGTATCCAACAATATTTTATTCAAAGATTGAGTTTTGTAGCTCTGTCACTTCAAGATTCTCTTTTTCCTGCATTTTTCATATGTTTCTTTATAAAGGGTTTCACCAGATTTTGCTCTTAGTACTGTATACAAAAATTTCTTATACAAAGTTTGAATCTTCTTTTCCTTGACAAAATTTCAATAATTTCTGTTTCTTGAGCTGATTTTTTATGTTTTACTTTCTAGGTGGTGCTAATTACTGTTTGTGCAAAGATGGGGTAGGAGACAGTCTTATGCAGAAGAGTATAGATTATGCTTGTGGAAATGGAGCTGATTGTACTGGTATCCTTCAAAATGGACCTTGTTACAACCCTAACACTATTAAAGATCACTGTAGCTATGCTGTAAATAGCTATTATCAGAAGAAAGCTGCATCTGGTGCAACCTGTGACTTTTCTGGAACTGCAACTTTAAGTTCAAATCCACCATCTTGTAAGTTCCTAAAAGATCTATTTTTCCTTTGTTTTAACACACTTATTCCTCTCTCAGTCACTGATATTGTTCTTATGTTTATATTCTTAATCAACAGCCTCTACTTCTGGATGTTACCAGACCACCCCTGGGTATGTTTCTTAATGTTCTGTTATTTGGTATGCTAGATCTTGTATTTATCTTGTCAATCTTGAATGAAGCATCTCCTTAAACTTCAATCCAGTTCTCATTCCAAAAAGTTTTTACTATTTTCCCCCCAAAAATGAGTTTTTCCCCCTTCTAGTGCAGTGAATGTTCTTTTCCTAGGACAAAAATGGTGATAATTCCCCTGATTTAATTAAAAACTAAGGTTTTTTGGTCCATTTTTGGCTGGATGATGCTTGCTTCACCTTGTAGCTCAAAAATATATTTTTTTCATGATTTTTCTATAAATAGTTACCTACCAAGTAGGGCTGTATGGAAGTTAAAACTCTGTCCTCAGGGTAGAAAAAGGACCTATTACAAGAAAAAAAAAAGGTGCAATTATTCATGCTAGATATGAACTTTGATGTATGAGTGAATGGTTGGAAGCTTTTTCTAATATAGTGACCTTTTTGCCTGAGAATATAATTAAAGATTGTTGTTGGTGCTGTCACTTGTATTCTTTTACCTAAAATCTCTCAGTAGTCATTCTTAGTGTCCTAACTGGACAATAACATTCAAACACAAGATGAGTTAGATTCATCATTATGTATGCCCATGTGACCTGTTTTGATGTTGATATAATCTGTATTTTAGTGTTGTGTTTTTCACTTTGATGAAAATCTTTAGTTGACATTTGTTTCCAGCCATTATGCAATATTTTATAGAACCAAAGTCATTTCCACCATTTCTTATCATTAATATAACATGCTTACTCTAGACTATACTATAATAACAATACTAACATGCTTACTTTGGACTATACTATAATGACAACAACATTAACATGCTTAGTCTGGACTATACCATATAATAACAACATTAACTACGCCTCAATCTCAAGCAACTTGGAGGCGGTTACATGAATTCTCATTCTTTAAGTTACACTATTTAAGCTCGACTCTCATTCTTTAAGTTACACTATTTAAGCTCATCTTAATGTCTTAGTGTACTCGGGACTTTCTATTCTGTAGAACTGATAATTAAATATAGTGGATGATCTTGTTCTTGATTCATATGGTTTTTACATCAGCAACACTGGTGGAGGTACCTCAACTGTACCAGGAACCACAACTCCAGGCACCGGCACCAGCACTGGGACTGGCACCGGCACCAGCACTGGGACTGGCACCAGCACCGGGACTGGCACTAGCACTGGCACCGGCATCGGCACCGGCACTGGAACTACAACAGGTATTAACAATCCTACTTTTGGGCTAGGACCAACAGGAAGTGGTGGCTACAATCCAGATGGCAGTGGCACAGAGACTCTTCATCAAAATACTGTTTTTTTCACTATAGCCATTTTGTTTACAAGCTTGGTATGCTTAAGACTCTAAACAAAATGATGAATGTGAGGCAGTAAATGAAGGGAAGGAAAGTTTGAGAAAGATAATGTGGACTTTTGGCTTAAAAGTATGGGTAGCCATTTTCAATGGTCAGCATGGGAGAATCATCTGGACACACTTCCACTTGGACTTTTTCTTTTTATTTCTTTCTTTTGTTTGTTTTCTTTTTCTTGTTCTTTCTCCATCTTCTTCGCTCCTTTAGCGAGTGAAAAAGTTTGGAATTAGATTCCCTTTTGAAGTGGATGTGGCTGTCTCTTGGGTAGTAGTGTAGAAGAATCTGATCTCTTCTTTTTAGATGTTCCTTTTTGTATATCTGGAGTAGAAGACATAAAGCTGTATTGTTTATTTTAGAGATGTTATCAATGAGTACTCACTACCCTACCCCCTATCTGTGGTAATATTAGTGCATCTTTTGTATTAAAACAACCCTTCTAGTTCCCTGTCCATCTGTCTTATAGTGTTTTATATTCATTCATCTTGTTTCTTTGTGCGTGTGTGTAGAGAATATTAGCAAGTATAATTGAAAATCCAACTTAAAGAAATGCAGGAATACGCTCAAGTATCCAAGTGTCAGAGTGAAAGGAATCTTGGTTTTTCACAAGAGAATAAACCAAACAAGTGCCTCTCCTTCCAAATTTCTTTGCCTTGCCCTTTTCTAATATGCATTATATGAGAAACCAAACAACGTTTCCTTCTAGTTTCTTTACTTTGCCCTTTTGGAGGCACCTTACATGAAGGACAAAAAGCTACTTATATACTAGAATTCTTTGATCACTACAACGTGGTTCCTATAGTGATCAGAGTATTCTAGTATATAAACTGTGAAGATAATAAATAAAATGTATTAAATATTAGTCCTGCGTGCAAGCTGGTACGATCACTACTTTAAGGTGCTAAAATAGAAGTTTCAAAGCAAGAACTTTTGACCTTAACATAAGATGCAGGTGAAAAGGTCGTAAAAAATCTTGAAGGAGAACTCGTTTGGTTTCATTAAAAAAAAAGAAAAAAAAAACACAAGGTTGTTTCACTTGGATGGTGACCGACTCCAGTGCACATGCACGACATCTTTCAATGAGCCGGATCTTTTTATTATGATATAAATAAGGGATAATGACTTGAGAACTACTTTTATACACCAGTAGCAACCTTTGAACTTTACGGAGAGCCCCCATTGAAAATGATAGCATGTGAAATGTTGTACTTTTGTTTCACAACTAGGATCTGTTTACAGCAATATTTCGCTACTCCTGGCCTAAGATTGGAGGTTAAGTTAGGATATGCATCAATCACACTACTTTCACTTATCAAATAACTTCAAAGTGGTAACTGGTAATTGACATATAATAAGGTTAGCATAGCTCCTCGCATCTTCTATCTGTATGCAGTCTTACATCAATAAAAAACAACAATATACTCGGTCTATTTCATACTCCTTTCCCAGGGTGGGTGAGGTGTGGTAGGGACGCCCATAGAGGATTAGTTTGTGTTCTCTTGTGGTAGTCATTTCTGGTAGTTACTGTTTTAATATCATTGCATGCATATCTGCTTATTGATGGTATTTATGCCTCTTATGTTTAGACAATTTTTTGCGATGTATGCTGGTATAACTAATGCGGTTTTTGTTTTTGTTTTTGTTTGCAGCCTCTCTGCCCTCTCGGGTAGAGGTAAGGCCTGTCTACCTATTACCCTCCCCAAACCCCACCTTGTGGGAATATACTGGGTTGTTGTTGTTGTTGTTGTATACTCGGTCTATTTCAGTGTGGGGTATGCGGAGGGGAATGTGTACCCGCATAAATAAGCAACATCTATCTTTCAACAACATGTTCAGCAATATCCTCTGGACTAAGTTATTATAGTTTCTTATCCCCAAGATACGTTATTCTAATTGCCAATATCACAAAAAAGATTTCCGATTTCTAGAGATAACATCTTAAACTACCTCTACTATTCACTGCTAATTCGAAATGTTTGAAACTACCATGGTACCTGGCATGAAGCTCTAATAGGAGTGATGTAATCCTAAGAACCAGGGGCGGATTTAGGGGGATGCAAGGGTGTTCCGAACACCCTTCACCAAAAAATTACACTGTATATATAAGGCGAAATCTGTTTTTTACCTCTATATATTAAGTTTTGAACACCCTTAACAGAATCCAAAGGTGTAGTTTAGTGGTCAAGAGGGTTCAAAATCAACATAAGATCATGGGTTCATGGGTTCAATTTCCACTAGCTACAAAACTTTCTTTTTAAACCTCCTTTGTGGAGATCCTGCCTCTGCCACCGCTAAGAATATTATACAATAAAAGTTCACCACTGCATCAAGGCGTAAGTCACCAGCCATAGATTCCAGCTCCGAATATTGAAGAAAAACTGAAAGAAACATGTAGAAGAATGCTAAGATACTCAGCTAATTACACTGCTAATTATTCAGATTATTATACTTCTGTACTGGATGCCAAAGCACGTTTGATATGTAGGTAATAGGGCTGATGGTGCTCACTGGCAAACTGACCTCATCTCTAAGTAGAATCAGGAAGCCAAATCTCCACATGTGGGGTATGAGAACTATCTGCTTGTAAAGGTACCAATAATCAAACAGGAACAGAGATGGTCGAGGTGGAGTCAGGATTTGCCCTTTGTGATTGATCAGAGTGAACGAATTCCAATATCAACCTGGAGACAGCATCGGGCTTTTCCACATGAGGGATATGGCCGCACTTTGGTATTTGACGTATAATAGCATTTGGCAGTTCACAATGCAATCTCTGCGCACACAAGAGTCAATAGACAGTTTCGTAACACTTATGCCATGTATTTGGCTGCTACAAGCCAACAGGTTTCTATTGTTACAAAATTTGAAAGAAACATACCACTCCGAGCTTGTAGTCAATTATCTGATCGTCTTCACCCCATATTATTAGTGTTTTCTGCTTGACCTGTATAACAATCCTCCTGCTCATGAGAACATTGTATAATTTCCACAGAGACAAGAAGAATAACAGAAGATGACATGGAGAGTGGAGATACAGCTAGCAGAACACATCTTTACACAATGGAGGCTACATCTTTACACAATGGTCCCTAAGACCTACTAAATTGATTCCATAAAAAATTCTGGGGGCTACAGATGGAGAGATTTACTAACTCTGGTCTCATTTACATACCATACAAGTAATTTTATTGACGTCTAAAACTAATAGGTTTGCAATTTCAAGAGAAGTTACATGAAGTTTGTACTTCACACTTTAGACTTATGGCATATCACTTGTCTGGTCTGTTTTAAACAATACATCAGATTGAATGGAAATACAGCTAGCAAAACACATCGTTATGCAATGTATCAGTAGAATTAGAAGCGTTGAGGATCTAGTCAGCCCCAAAACTTACTAACAGAAAATTATGAGGGCGACAGGGAGAGATTCACTATAACTCTGGTCTCATTTACATACCATACAATTGATTTTATTGACGTCCAAATCTAATAGGTTTGCACTGTCTAGAGAAGTTACGTGGAGTTTGCAGTTAAGACTTGTGGCATATCACTTGTCTGGACTGTTTAAAAATAATACAGCATATTGAATATTTCTTACTAAAACAGACTTTTCATAATTAAGCCAGTGGCCAGGATTTCCTATATTTAGAGTCCCATAATTGCATGTCCAAATGGCAGCTATGTTAAGATGAAACTAATTAAAATCATTCCTATTCTCCATGATCCAATCATTGCCTATTAAATACATTAAGATAGTGTTGCTCCATATCCGAGTCGATGCAAAAAAAAGTACCAAAAGGTCGCAACAGGCACGTCCATTTACGAAACTTAAAGAAAATTTAGTAAATTTGTACATACATGTTCTATCTGTGCAACAACATTGTAACCTCCACTGATCATGAAATTCACTGTTGCATCCTCCCACCAAGGTAACAAACAATGTAAGCGGCCAATCTGGACAGAAAACCACATAATCAGAAGGCGTAGTAAAACAAGGAGCATAAAAAATATGCCAAAAGCACATTGTGACCATCTGATCTGCATGACTTTTACGTTTCTAAAAGATTACAGGGTCAAAACTTACATTAGTCCAGTCTATGCAGGTATTTAATGGTAAGCCATTGAAAGTTAATGATGTTGCATATAAGCGAAGTGGAACACTTTTCAACAAGTAGACCTGCAGCAGGTTTGTTATCAGATTAGTGAAAAGAACAAGAAATATAGATGGCTGATGCTCAAAGAATGTTGTCTAAAAAATATCCGAGCACATGTTATATCTGAGATCTTTCCATTGAATACGAGACTGAATAGTAATAAACTGATACTAAGAGTTCTTTCTTTAGTTGGGGCCGTGCAGCATCAAGAGAAAGATCTGATAGACAAAGAGAGTCAGTATAAGGATGCTAAACTTAGCTCGATTAAGGATCAATCATCATTAACAATTAGGGAAAGTTTCTCTTTTTTAGTTTTTAAGTTTGCTAATCAGAAATTGTTGTCAATAAACCACAATCCGCGTAACATATATTTGCAGTTACATCAAATAATCCAATATGGAGTAGAAAGTATCCCGTTGTTTTAAGAGGACAAGGAGGGAACTTACCCCAGCATAAGCTACTGCTTTGGGTAAGGTTGCAAGGTTTCCTGTACCTTCTGCATAAACACTTGCATCGATTAAAACCAGCTTATAAACCTGATAAAGTGAAAGAGATGTTGGATTAATAATAACGTTATACCTTCTTCATACTAGAAAGTAATTTATAATATCTGGACACGGATCCACAGTAACTAATGTACTTACTGCTTCAGGATATTTGACAGAAAAGTCAATAGCAACAGCAGATCCAAGACTTGGTCCGACAAGTACCATTGGCCTCTTGATGTAGGTAGACCACAGCTGAAAGAAAGACAGGACTAAAAAATTTAATAAAAAGAGTCAACGGAAGATTCTTTCAACATTCAAGATCCGCTTAATTCTTTGATGTGGCTGTTCACCAGGGAGACCTACCTGACCCTTATTGCCCTTTCAATGGTTTCTACATATAAACTTAGACAAGTAAACACTAGGACCGTGCCTAGTAAGAAAAGTGCCCCTTCATAATGCTGCATAATTGTGATATTATACCACTGCCATGGGGTATAACTTTGGCACGTGCCCCTGCATACTAAGTATTACAATTCATTACGAGGAGAAAATTGAATGTGAGTTTACCCTTGAACTTAGATATGCAACTTTGCATTTATTAGAATGTATAGTGAAAGAGACTAGTTCCAAACTTTTAAGTTTGTATGCGCTAGATTAGTACATACATTTTAAAATCAGTAAGGTACCTGGTAAAGATGATCGCGCTTGGAAGCTACATCACACGATGGAAGCCTTTCTTTGATATCACAGGAAACAAAACATAAGAAACCATGAGCAAGTCTCAAGTCTTTGTTTGCAAAATCTTTCTGAAAAAATGAAAAATCGGGAAAGAACTAGGACAAGACTATGTACCTAAATCAGAGAAACCCCATCCGAGGATATCAACTGCCCATGTCTCCAACCCAGCCTCCTCAAGCATCGGAAATGTGTACCTCCACTCTAAACATGAGCTGTACAATGAGGTATAATGAACAACAGGCACAACAAGAGAAAGTGGTCAGAACTATTAGCTTGGCGTGACGCATACCTATCAAAACCATGGAGAAGCACGACTGGATTTTTGGCCTCTGTCTGTTCTTTTGGCTTCACACAACTACTCAAGACACAACCCTTTGATAAGTTTACCTAAAATGAAGCTGGATAATCAAACTAAAGCACAAACTAAACCAGTAACCAGAGCTTAATAAAGAAAGAGAGCACTTAATTCATTACAGAGCACGATATTTAGATATTTGAGTTTAGAACTATTAGAAGGAACATAATTCATTTCTTATTGTTTTCCTTGTGATTCTGGTTATGCACATTCAATCTTCAATTATATTATATGAGCAATTTTGATCCCTTCCACTGTGAATCTTCACAAATTTAATGAATTATTAAGCGTTAAGCCATTCAATTATCAATGTGCTATGTTAAGTTTGTAATATTATTCCATATTTGAGAGTAATATAGTCCTAAAATAATCTAAATATCACATATTTCCTATATAAAGTGAGACGTGCTACACTGTTAGTTAACTGAAGGTTAAATGTGCTCAGCCAAATATTACAAGGATCAACACCAGAATGAACCAATAACCGAGGGACTAAAATGCAATTATCCCAAACAACTCAAAATCATCCCAAAAATGAGTTAGCACATTTTGAAAGTGAAAAAAGAAATGAAAAGCGTACTGGTAGTCTCTCAATTCGTGAAGCCAATTTTCTAGCACAAGAGTCTTTGATATTCTCGACTTGTTTAGGAAGAAAAGCCGGAAATTCAGCAGCTCGGATCCTTAAACGCCTCGCAATGGAGAATTTTACATTGTGTCCAATTAGGATTGGTGGAGGAGGAACGCCGGCGCTGGCTAAGAGCATTGTTAACATAATAGTGATGTGACTCCGCCGTGCACGGCGGCACTGGTTTTTCAACTCACTCGTACAAAGAGGAAGTAGAAGAAGAATTTATGTTGGTAGAGGATTGGATTCGCCATGTGGCCGTTTCTGCGTTTCACTTTTTTCTTTTTTTTCGTTTTTTTACACACTACTTCTTTTATCTCATTTTAATTTTTGACTGAATTAAGAATATTAATAAAAGTAAAACTTATTGTAACAGGGATGGACGTTAATTTTATTCACGCTTTTTTTTTTAAAAATGAAAAATAATTATGCGCCAACCACAAATTCATATCAGGCAAAAATTATACAAAAAAAGTAATTAGTAAAATATAAAGTAATAGGAATTATTTATACATAAGGGTGATATAATTCCAGATATGCACAATAGAACTATACTGCTCCAAGCTGTTTTTCTTATAACATTTCACGGGATACCTCCTACTTCCAACCAGTACAAGTATCGAGTAACTCTGCCGTCAAGGCTTGCAACTGCTACAAGCTATGATTCACAGACCATAACTCGAGCTCTATATTGAAGAGAAACCGAAAGGATTATGTATCAGAATGCTCTGCTAATTCAGCTAATTATACTGCCCAAGTATTTAGTTTATTTCACTTCTGTACTGGATACCAAAGCACCTTCAATATATAGGTAAAATAGCTGATGTTGCTCATAGTTCACCATTGAAACTGGCAAACAAACCTCATCACTAAGTAGAATCTGGAAGCCAGATCTCCACGTGGGATGCGCTAACTGCTTGTACAAGTACCAGTAATCAAACAGGAACAGAGATGGTGGAGACTGAGTCAAGCTTTGCCTTTTGTGATTGATCAGAGTGAATAAATTGCGCAATTAACCTGGAGACAGCATCGGGCTTTTCCACGTGAGGGATATGACCACAATTTGGTATAAAGCGTAGAATCGCATTTGGAAGTTCAGAGTGCAATCTCTGTGCACGAAAAAGTCAACGGACAATTCAGTGACTCAGACACACTGCGTATTTGGCTGATAAGAGTTACCAGGTTTATATTGTTCCAAATTTTGAAAGAAACATACCACTGCGAGCTTGTAGTCAATAATCTGATCATCTTCACCCCATATTATTAGTGTTTTCTGCTTGACCTGTATAACAGAATTCCTAGCATGAGAATGCTCTAGAATATTCCACATGGACAAGAAGAAAACCAGTAGGGAAGATAGGAAATGGAGCTACAGCCAAAAAAACCTCTCAGTGCTATAGAAGCAGAAGCAAGTGTGGATTCAATCACCCACAATTCTAGTAGAATGATCCGACATAAAATTAGTATCAGGGCACTAGAGATCAGCGGTAACTCCAGTCTAATTTATTACCAAACCAATAATATTGGTGTTTGCAGTCCAAAATAACTGTGATAAGTATACATGATACTTCCTTTTTTCTTTCCAGAAATGGATGTTTTTGGGACAACCCAAAAAGGAAAACCGATAATTAATTGGGTAGAAAGAGGAATATGAAGCAAATGCACGGTTTCCACCTAATAGACTCGTGGTTGAGGTGAACATGTAAACTTCTCATTATGCCGATTTGCTGGACGGACAAGAAATTGGCATTTCACTTTTCTTTCTGGTCTGTTTGAAAATATACACAAGAATTTTACTTACTAAAACAGATTTTCGAAATTAACCATTTGGCAGGAGTTTCTGTATTTAGACTCCAACATTGCATAAATGACTAGTAACACCACATTTTTCACGGCTAGTCCACAGAGCATCTCTTATAGCAAAAGAATCTTGCTTGATACCACAGTCATGAGTGTATTGGGAAAAAGTTTTTTTTTATGACGTGGCAAGACACGTGGAATATTCAAAAGGTTATTATTCCGAAAGAGGATACGAGGAGACAAATTAGACACGTGACGAAATTCAACTACGAGTCCCGTATCTGTTTAAAGTGGGTTGGAACGTAATTCTAAAGACAAAGGATACCAAGAGCAAATAGATACGAGTTCCGTATCAATTCAAGACATTCAAAGGCAACGGGTTAAAGAACATTTAAAGCATGGACCTGGAGACGGAAAGAAGTCCAAATTCAATCATTAAAAACCTGATGCGTTGAAGAATTAGCATTTAATAAGAATGATTATGTAACGACCTATTTAATGTCATTTATTATTCATAATTATGTCATTAAAACCTAGGTTTCATTTTTCTACCTAGAGTCAGCTATAAAAGGAGGAAGTTATACCAATTGTAGGGACGATCAACTGTTGAAAGCCTACTGAAATACAATTTCTCTTTATTGTTCATTCTGATTATTGAAAGCCTATTACATTTTTCGGTCTCTTGATTATCAGTAACACGATTTTTTCTGGTTTTAATCGAAGTTCCATATTTTGGTTAAACAATGAGAAAAGAAAGTAATAAAGGTGGCAACAGGCATGTCTGTATACGAAAATCTTAAGATTATTAGTAAAGTTCAACATACATGTTGTATCTGATCAATGACGTTGTAACCTCCGCTGATCATGAAATTCACTGTTGTATCCTCCCACCAAGGTAATAAACAATGTAGACGACCTATCTGAATAGAAAACCATGTAATTAAAAGGTCTGATAAGATAAGTAGTGCAGACGCCCATTTCAGACATCTGAGCTCCACGACTTTCTGGTTTCTTAAAGATCAGAAGGTCGAAACTTACATTAGTCCAGTCTATGCAGGTACTTAATGGTAAGCCATTGAAAGTCAATGATGTTGCGTATAAACGAAGTGGTATGCTTTTCAACAAGTAGACCTGCAATAAGTTTGTGGTCAAGATAGTGAAAACAATAAAAAATATAGATGGAAGATACTCGAAGAATGCTGTAAACATATTTGAATACATGTTATATCAATCATTTAGATCAGAATCTTTCCCTTCAAGTAGCAGGCTGAATGATGAGGAACTAGTACAAGTTCTTTCTTTATTAGGGGTTTGCAGCTTTAAGGGAGACAAACAAAGGCTGTCAATATACAACGGGCGCTAATCTTGGATCAGGGAAGTTGATTCAATCATCATTAACGATTCTCAATTTCTTTAAACAACAACAACAACAACAACAACAACCCAGTATAATCCCACTTAGTGGGGTCTGGGGAGGGTAGTATGTACGCAGACCTTACCCCTACCCTAGGTAGAGAGGCTGTTTCCAAATAGACCCCCGGCATCCTTCCCTCCAAGAACTTCCCACCTTGCTCTTGGGGAGACTCGAACTCACAACCTCTCGGTTGGAAGTGGGGGTTGCTTACCATCGGAGCAACCCCTCTATTTCTTTAAAGCTTATCATAAACCAAGTTCTTGGTGAAACCACAATCCTTATGATATAGATGTTCAGTTACATCAAATGGTCAAAATCGGAGTAGAATGTATCCCTTTATTTTAAGAGGACTTAAGGGACTCACCCCAGCGTAAGCTAATGCTTTGGGTAAGGTTGCGAGGCTTCCTGTACCTTCCGCGTAAACACATGCGTCGATCAAAACCAGCCTATCCACCTATAAAAGTAAAAGCTACTTCAGAGTATTGACCAAAAAAAAAAAGCTACTTAGATTAAGCCATAAAATGATAGCTCCTTCATATTAGAAAGTAATCTATAAATCTGGATAGGGATTCACTGTTATTTAATATACTTACTGCTTCAGGATAGTTGACAGAGAAGTCAATAGCAACAGCAGATCCGAGACTCGGTCCAACAAGTACCATTGGCCTCTTGATGTAGGTAGACCACAACTGAAAGTATAACAAGACTGAAAATATTCAAAACAAGTAAATGGAAAATTCCTTCAAACATTTAAAATCGGACAAATTCTTCAACATGGCCTTACAGCAGGGAGACCTGTCTGACCCTTATTAACTTTTTAGTAGTTTCTAAAGATAAACTTAGAGAAGTAAACACTACTTCCATAATTTCCTAGTATAGGGATGTGCCGGGTAAGAAAGGGTACCCCCATAATGCTGCATAACTGTGATATCATACCACTGCACAATGGGGTACAACTGTGGTATGCGCCCTTGCATAGCATGTATAATACTCCCTCTGTTCCAGTTTATGTGAACCTATTTCCTTTTTGGTCCATTCCAAAAGGAATGACCCCTTTCTAATTTTGCAAACAATTTAGCTTAAGCTTAAAATTATACCCTTAATGAGAAGCTTTTATAACCACACAAATACTCTAAGCCCTTTTTGACTTGTTTAGGACCACAAATTCCAAAAGTCTTTCATTTTTTCTTAAACTCCGTGCCTAGTCAAACCGGTTTACATAAATTGAAACGGAGGGAGTAGTAAACTTAATTTTGTACTTCCATATGCTTCTTAATATTTACTTATGTATGCTATTTTACATTTATTAGAATGTCTAATAAAAGAGGCTTCTCTTTTTGTCTAATAAAAGAGACTAGTTCCAACATTTGAAGTTTGTGTGCATTAGATTCAAAGGGCAGCCCAGTGCACAAGGCATCCCACGTTAACGCGGGCTCCAGGGAAGGGTCGATGTAGACAGCCTACCCTAATGCAAGCATAAGTGCTGCTTTCACGGCTCGAACCCCTGGCCTATATGTCACATGGAGACGACTTTACCGTTGCTCCACGACTCCCCTAGATTAAGACATACAATGCATAAAATCAGTAGGTACCTGGTATAGATGATCACGCTTGGAAGCTATATCACACGATGGAAGCCTTTCTTTAAAATCACAAGGAAACAGAAAGAGATGAAACCATAAGCAAGTCTTCAGTTTTTGTTAGCAGAATCTTTCTGAAAAAGTGAAAATCAGGAAAGAACTAGGACAAGACAATGTACCTAAATCAGAGAAACCCCATCCAAGGATATCAACTGCCCATGTCTCTAACCCAGCCTCCTCAAGCAATGGAAGTGAGTACCTCCATTCTAAACATGTGCTGAACAATGAGGTTGATGAACAACAGGATCACAACAAGAGAAAGCGGTAAAAACTATTACCTTAGCACTGAGGCATACCTATCAAAACCATGGAGAAGCACAATTGGATTGGCCTCTGTCTGTTCTTTTGGCTTTACACAACTACTCATGACACAACCCTTCGACAAGTTTACCTAAATGAACCAGCAATGAAGCTGAACGTCAAGGCAGTAACCAAAACTTTATAAAGGAAGAGAATGATGGATTCAATTGAAAACAGGAGAAGCAAGATATTTAGATATCTGAGTTCAGGATTAAAAGGAAAATACATATACAAGAAGACTAAAAATTTGCAGATCATGGATGGACACCACTGAAAAGATTTTAGAAGTATATATTTATAATAAATCCACATGCAATGTCACGCTAGTATGTGCAGTAGTATTCATTATCTCTTTTAAAATCCTGGATTATTCCTAAACAACCATGACTAAATAGAAAATACTCCCTCCTTCAGAATATATGATAACTCCTTCCCATTTAGGATATTCCAAAAGTTTTTGACACTATTATCATTTCTGTAAAATTTTCACAACTTTCAAGAAATAAAGTTTATCAAACTATTCAAACTTCAGACTTGGATTTAATGTTTCCTCTACAAAGAAAACAATTTTTCAACCATCTTTAATTTTTTCTTACAAATTTCAGGTCCAATCAATACCTTCATATAAATCTGGATGGGGGAGTAAACAACTATTCACTACTTATAAAAAAAAGAAAGATTTATCCTTGTACTTTGTTATCTTATCCTAACCTAACATCCCCAAATAGAGATATCAAGTAGCCCTTATGTCTAATTCTTGGTGGGCAGAGTTACTCAATACTAGTGGGAGGTAGCGGCTAACCAGAATAGTCACGCAAGCTGGCTCGAGCATGATTGTCATAAAAACATCAAAATAGCCTGTCTAGCTACCATAAAAACCTGCATGCATGGTGCAATTCTTGTTCTTGTACACTGATTTTAGGTTCTAAAACACCAAAATTTGCTACCTATGTGTTACTATGTGTCCAAAGAAACATAATTTTACTCATCAAAACAGAACCCATTTCACAAAAAGTACAGATTTTGCCCCAGGTGATTCCCAAAGCTACATGCAACTTTCAAAGTGTACTCATATTAGTTCCTTAGCAACCAAAATGGAAACACATAGAAAAAAGATACAGAAATTTTTTAAAAGAATAAACACACATTTTGAAGCTAATAAAAATAGGGAAAACCATACTGGTAATCTTTCAATTCTTGAAGCCAATTTTCTAGCAAAAGGATCTTTAATATTCTCCACTTGTTTAGGAAGAAAATCTGGAAATTCACCAGCCCATATTCTAAAAGCCTTAAAACTCCAACATGTTCTTCTGGGTCCAATTCCAGAGAAAAGTGTTGGTGGCGGAGCACCACCAGCTCTGGCTGAGAGAAGTGTTAGCATAGTGACATTGGGTTTTCCGCTACTCATACATACATACAAAGAAGAAGAGTGAGTAGCCATTATTATATGTCCGTGCTTGCCTATCAATGTGGCTCTGGTGCAAGTTAGATTTGACATTTGGCCTGACAAAATCAGGAGAAAAGGTTCAGCGTTGTGGCTGTACATGATTTTCACGTTTTCTTTTAGTTTAATTTTCCCGCTTCCTATGATTAAAAAAAGAAATTAACCTTATCATTTGCTAAATCGTTTATAAATAGCCTCCTTTAATTTATTCGTCCAAAAAAATACACGACATTATTTCTATTAACAAAATTATTCATCAATTTAACAGCAACAGATGTAAGCCCCACTTTTAATAAGTTGGCAACGTATTAGTGGGGCCATATGGCTTATTGAATCAAACAAAAATAATGGGTAGAATATACGCGCTCCAATTATTTGACCCGCTCTAATTACTTTTTAACTTAAAAAAGAAAAAGAAAAATATTTAGTGTATTGGGAAAAAAAAATTTATGACGTGGCAAGATACGTGGAATGGTCAAAGGGTTAACAGACAATGAGTCACCCCCACAATCCTAACTCGATACATAGCTCCATCACACATATCCTTTATCGCCGTAATGTAAGCCACCAGTATACCTTTCGCCTCCTGACATCTCCAAAGGATGTCCCTAGGGGCCTTGTCATACACCTTCTCTAGGTCAATAAACACCATAAGTAAATCCAGATTCATATCCCTATATTGTTCCACCAACCTCCTGATAAGGTGGATATCTTCCGTAGTAGAACGACTCGGCATGAACCTGAACTGATTTTCCGATATATCACCGCTCTCCTTATGCTCCCTTCCAACACCCTCTCCCAAATGTTAAGCATGTACGTACTTCTAAAAAAATAGAACTTAGTGACGGATAAATTTTGTAATTAAATAGAAAAATTCGTCGCTAATCCTATTTATTGACAAATTAGCAATAGAATTATTAGTAATTCTATTAGATACAAGTGATTTAGCGACAAATTGGTAACAAATTTTAATTTTTTTCTTGTAATAGTAGTTACCGATAAAAACATGCAGTTGTACGTGATACCTGTTAGTAAATTGCATTTGTAAACTAATTTTGGAAAAAGATAAAATAACATATAAATAAAAAATGTAAACAAAACAAAAGTTAATGCGAGCCCACTAAATTCACAGTATTTCCTTAAGGAATTTAATCCCCTTCTAGTACCCAAGGTTATGAATTATTTTCTCTCAGGATAGAATGAATTATACACTCATGTAGTGGTGCTTCAAACTAGTGTTTTAGTGAACACAAAGTTCGGTAGCAAATCACACTTACTATTGCTTTCTTTGAAGTTAAACAAATGTAGAAGAAAGGAGGAGAACTCAGAAAATCGTATGGAAAATCTCAGAGAATAGACTTATATTTATAGCCAATGTTAAGATCAAAACTGAAGAGGTGCAACTCTTCAGAATAGTTGTTTATGCTAAACGGCCATAGCATAAATGGTTATTTAAGAAACAATAAACCGGGAAATTTTCAGTTACAAAAAAAAAAAAAAACATTTACTATTCCGCTGGATAATATTAATATTTTATTATTAAAATGAATATTTAATAACATTTATGTTAATATTTACTATTAACAAATAAATTTGGTCCAAAAGATTAATCAATAAATCGATCATTTGACCAAAATCCGAAGCCGAAGCCGAAGCCGAAGCCGAGCGAGCGACGATGGCGACGGCGCGAGGCTTGCCTTCTTCTCAACTCTTTAAGAGCTAGAAGAAGAGGAATTGCTTATATAACCATCAAAAATCTCTTCCTCTTTCAATATGGGACAATGTCCCTTTGTCGAGGAGGGTGGGAGACGAGGGGACTTAAATTTTACTTAAAATTTTATTTTTCCTCCTCATTCACCCTCTTTTAAGCATATTTAGCTTAAAAAATCAACAATATCTTGGTGTATCATGATGCATTAGGCATGCAACTACACTAATAACTCTTTTGTTAGTTTCTCCTTCCCTACTTTTTCTATTATGGGGAACAACCCCTCATACTTGCAGCTAACACCCTTATTAAGAAAAAGGAAAGATTTGTCGTAATGGTGAAATTTTTTTCTCCAGCCCAAAAGAAACAACACCCCCCCCCCACTTTAAGTGCATCTTTGTATCGACTGAAATACTTTTTTGATTTCGTTGGTTGAACCGATGAACCATACAAGCTGGTTAGATGTGTGGGATAGGGGGTTCATAGTACCCCTTTGATTGATACATCAACTGACTTTGTAATATTGTTGCACAAGATAAGCATGTCGCCTACCTACTGGTTGGCTAATAGTATTTCATAACTAATTGAATGAGCAACTGCTTGCGGATTACCTAAAATGAAATATTTATTATTTAATTAATATCCCGACATAAGACCGATTTGCATCGTGTATTGCTAACTTGACTTACTTTATAGTTTTTTTTACCCTTAATATATGGGGTCAAATCGGATATAACCAATGAAAGTCGAGTACGCCTCCTTTCACGGTCACAAAGGCCAAGTATATCTTTCCTCATACCAATATGGCATAGGGGGTACGCCTTTAACAACGAAGGCGTAACGTCAACTCGCCCACATGGGTGCTCTGCCCCATCTGCCCATTTATATCTTTTGGGACATTAGCAGCCCTTAAATGAATTATGTTTGACGAGGGGACCTTCCTTAGAAGGAAGGGTTTCCCTTATTGTAAGGCCAAGTGTTATTTGATTAATAATACAACTTCTGACTATCCCTCTCTCTATCATTCTCTCTCTATTATTTATTTCTCTCTTGATCTTCCCGGTGATTATTATTGATAATCTGCATAATCTCATTGCAATATCATCGGGATAAATAACACATAAACCGTAGATCTGTCTTCGGGATTTATTATAGTTGATTACGATTTATCCCTTCATAACTTTTGATTGTCCCTAACTTATAAAGAAATCGATAACTTTTAGGTCAAATAATTTGACGCCGTCTGTGGAGATTTCGAGAATCAAACCTATAGTATACACCCGAAGGATCAGATAACCACATCATCTAACTCCCACAAAAAACCCGAAATGGCCGAAAACAACACCAAGTCCAAAGCTATAATGGAAGTCACCACCAACCTCCTGAGCTCCTTGAACGAGATCGGTGGTAGCGCTACCATCAATACCACCCCTGATTCCGCGCCAGAGACAGAAGCTTCACCTTCCCCATTCGGAAACCTTGCGACCTTGCAGGACAAAGAAGCTTCCATATCCTCTGCAAAAGAAGCACCCCCGGTGATCAGAAAGTTACTGGAAGAATGGTTGACAAGCACCCTTAGCGGCCTAGTGGAAAAATCACCACAAAATCATGCAAAAGCAGCACCAACGACGAGTATAACTGCCACAGCGGACGAGCAAGAGGAAACACAAACCAACAACCAACCCGTCGAAACACAAATGCATGACGACACACTACCGTCCATTCTGAGAATAATAGAAGAAATGGAGAGCGAAAATAATGCCCTCCGCGACCAAATGAAGGAGAATCAAGATAGGGTCGATAAGATCCCCGGAGCGCCCAAACTGCTGCCCAAACGCAACGTGGGGAGGTTCGTAGAACAACCCTATTCTGAGGAAGTCGCCCCTTACACCATCCCTAAAACTTTCAAGATACCTTCTTATCTGAGGGTGTACGATGGGTCCACCGACCCCGAAGATCATCTCATCCATTATGTCACCGCCGTGAAAGGTAATGACCTGTTTAAGGAACAAGTATCATCTGTGCTGCTGAAGAAGTTCGGCGAAACGCTGACCGGAGGACCCCTGACATGGTATTATCAACTGCCTGCTAAAGTAATCTCAACCTTCAAAGAAATGGCAGACAAATTCGTCACAGCACACGCTGGCGCGAAGAAGGCAGAGGCACAGGTGAACGACATCTTCGTCGTCAGACAAACCATGGGCGAGGGCCTCAGGGACTTCCTCTCTAGATTCAATAGGGTGAGGATGAGACTCACAAACGTGTCGGAGGGCATGGCGGTAGCCGCCTTTCAACATGGACTCAGCAGAGACGGTTCTAGAGCAACCAAGAAACTACTAAGCCGACTCATTAAATATCCTCCCACAACTTGGGACGAGATCCATAACGCCTACTGCGCCGAGGTACGAGCAGACAAAAATGACCTTAATGGGCCGACCCGACAACTAACAACTATACACTCAGACACAAGGAAAGATTGACATCATGAGGGACATCGAGAACTCCCCCCTCACCCCAGTAAAGAACGACATCAGCCTTATATGAGGTCTCCTCATCCGCCCCCTCGTCATGCAGATGCACTACAACGTCATCTCGCCCCGCTTAGAAACGAAAGAGGTACGCCCCCTTTAATTTCATCACATAGTTTTTGTGTCTCTCCTTCAGAGATAGTGTACGCACTAGAGAAGCTTGGCACCAAGGTACAGTGTCCTCAAAAAATAAAATCAGACCCCACCACGAGGAAATCAAACGTCCTGTGCAAATTCCACCAAGAGCGGGGGCACAGGACCGAATATTACATAGGCCTACGACATGAGGTCGTCAGGATGCTAAACCAAGGATACCTAAGGAAGCTGCTCAGCTACAAGGGAAAGGCTAATTTCGCACGCGAGCGAGAGCCGTCTCGCGGACCACCAAAGCAACCCTCCCCGACACGGACAGTAAACATGATCGTCGGAGACGGTATTGACGTCGCTATCAACCATGTCAAATTCGCCAACACACACAGACTGAAGCGAACCATATCCCACGAATGGTACGATGACTTCGAAGGGAGTATCACCTTTGATAAGTCTGACACTGACGGTTTGTGTTTTCCCCATTATGACGCTTTAGTTATCACTTTACGTATTATTGATACAGACGTCAAGAGAGTCATGATCGATGACGGAAGTGGCGCTTCATCATCCATCCGAGAATTCTTTCACAGATGGGACTCAAGGATAGGATAACACCTCGTTGTATAACTCTAACTGGTTTCTACAATGCAGTGGAACGTACATTAGGAGAAGTGACTTTGCCGTCCTCGCAAGGTGAGTCACATTGGAGACAACTTTCCACGTAATGAACCAAGAAATGACATACAATGTTATCATCGGACGCCCATGGATACGTGTCATGTGAACGGTCCCCTCAAGTTTATACCAAGTGGTCAAGTTCCCCACCCCATGGGGGATATTCAGCATCAAATGAGAGCCACACACAGCGCAAGAATGCTACAAGATAGATACCCACACCCGACAGTTGAATAGGGCAAATGCAGAAGCATAACAATCAGCCATGTCGGGAACCAAAACAGACCTGACGATCGACACCATCAGAGACCCGGACATTGTGGAAGCGACGATCAAGGACCTCGATCCGGTTCAGCTGGATAGCCACAATCACGAAAGGAAAGCAAACATCGGCCATGGGCTCACCAACCTAGTAAGTATCGTGAATTTTTAACTGATCATACAGACATAGTTGCTTTTTCCCATGTACACATGCCAGGGATCTCACCGGACATCGCTACCCACAAACTCAACGTCGACCCTTTACATCCGCCGGTATGGCAGATCAGAAGGAAGTTCAATGCTGCGATCAACGAGGTAGTCCGCGAAGAAGTGGACAAGTTACTCACCAACGGCTCTATCAGAGAGTCAAAATATTCGCAGTGGGTCGCCAATGTAGTGATGGTCAAAAAGAAGAACGGAAAATGGATAATGTGTGTGGACTTCACCGATCTGAACAAGGCATGCCCCAAGGACTCTTTCCCCCTCCCGCACACCGACCAACTGATTGACGCCACTGCCGGACATGAACTACTAACCTTTTTGGACGCATACTCCGGTTATAACCAAATCTTAATGGCCGAAGAAGATCAAGAAAAAAACATGTTCATCACACATCAGAGTACCTACTGCTATAAGGTGATGCCCTTTGGGCTCAAAAACGCAGGGGCCACATATCAAAGATTGGTCACTAAGATGTTCAAAGAACAACTCGGCAAAACCATGGAGGTTTACATCGACGACATGCTAGTGAAGTCCGCCAGAAAGGAAGATCACATCAACCACTTGCGGGAGGCCTTCGAAATACTAAAAAGGTATGGGATGAAACTGAATCCCGAGAAATGTGGCTTTGGCAAGGCGTCGGGAAAGTTTTTAGGCTTTCTCGTATCCCAAAGAGGCATCAAAGTCAACTTTGACCAAATCAAAGCGATCGCTTCAATACCCGAAATGCTCAACAACAAGAAATAGGTCCAGAAATTGACAGGTCGGATAGCCGCCCTCTCCCATTTCATCTCTCGATCCTTGGACAGGTGCCACAAATTCTTCAACGTCCTGAGAAACGACAACAGATTCAACTGGAATGATGAATGTGTAAAAGTCTTGCAAGAGCTGAAAACGTATCTATCATCACCACCATTAATATCAAAGGCGGAACCATGTGAGCCTTTACTAACATACATGGCCGTGTCGGAAGTCGCAGTCAGTGCAGTTGATCACGCCCAACACTAGTCCTAAAAAGGATAAGCGATCGCTGCAAATATAATCCAATTTAAAAGTCCGGAGTCGAATTCCACAGAGAACTAAGGCTTAGCTGTATCTGTTTAATATCACTAAGAAGATAAGATTGAAAATAAATAAACAACTGAAAACTAACTATTCTTGAATTGTAAACAACTAGAATAAAGATCTAAGGTAAAGGTTTCCCCCATTGTTGATTTCCTTGGTTGTATGTTTCTTATAGCTTGGATTTAGTTGCCTCTATCAATCATGAACTCTCCAGCTATCATAAATCTCTCTCAAGGAATTATGATAATTTACTAGATGCACTCTCTCAAGCTACGCTAGCTAAATTTGCGTTACAGTTCACTTAGATCGCACCCGAGGTATCGTTATCTCTAATCCAACCTCTAAACCCTCGGTTATGACTCTCGTCTATACTCCGGGAGTGATGTTATTCAAACAACTACCTAAATATGCACTCTCTCTCAAGTAGATACATACTAAATAGGAACGGATTGAGGATCCTTTCAATTAACTAAAATCAAAACGTAGTTGAACAAATAGAGATTAACAACCAACTCAAAATTATATTAATACAACAACCAATTCATCCCCAACAGGTTTCACCAAAACCTTTGATAACAAATTAGATATTCATAAAAGTATGTAAAACTACAATATCAAAAGTCATAACCAACAATGAAAAACAATAATAAGGAGGAAAAACTTGTTGAAGAATTCCCAGCCTTGCTCTCAATGTGTTTCGCCTCCTTAGGTCAAAAATATGTCATCCTCCTTAAAATTATCGTTTTCCCATGTATATATACCAATTAAGATTGGGACAAAATAATTATACCTTCTCCTAGGTGAAAAATGATAATATTTCACGCCTGGAATGCCGCGACCGCGACATGGACCGCGGCCAACCGCTGCCAACCGTGGAAGGCACTGCCTCAAACCGCGGCGCGGATCGCGGTGGACGTTCTACCGCATTTCTCACCCTCTTCCTATTGGAATTTGGAAAAACATAAAACATGAAAGTTGTAGCCAATTGCGTTATATTTCCAACCATATATTATTGAGCTCAAATGGATGTCTGAGAGAAAAGTTATGTCTAATTTACTAGACAGTGCGCAATATACCTTCTCGAGTCTTCGTTCGTACTTAAATATTAAATTTGATCCCCGAACACGATCCTGACTTAATTCCTTGAGCTTTTACTCAGACTTTAAAGCTTCAAATCACTTAAATATATTTCATAATATCTATATGGCTCGGAATCACACCTATAAGGCATAAAACACACAATTAATGCAATACACTAGCGATTAAAGCGCAAACTCAATTAAAGTGTCGTAAACTCGAGTGTAATAAGCTACTAAAATACGTAATTATACATATTATCAAAAGTATTGGTTCGTGAAGAAAAAGGTATGAAATCACCTATTAATTACATTAGCAAAACCCTAATAGACGAGGAAACACGATACCCACACCTCAAAAAATTGGCTATGGCACTCGTCACGGCTTCGAGGAAGCTGAGACCCTATTTCCAATGCCATCCAATCAAATTGGTGACCACTTTTCCTCTGAGGAGCATCTTGCACAAGCCCGAACTATCGAGCCGGCTCGCCAGATAGGCCATAGAGCTCAGCGAGCACGATATCACCTATATTCCTAGAACCGCCATCAATTCGCAAGTCCTCGCCAACTTTGTGGCCGATTTCAGCGTCAAAATATCGCTAGAGGCGGAAAAGGAAGCCCTACATGCCACCTCGAGCACCGACCTCTGGACCCTCTACACCGATGGGGCCGCAAATGCCTCGGGATCCGGACTGGGACTCATCATCGAAGTCCCTACGGGCGAAATCATTCGCCAGTCCATACGATGCCCCGAGATGAATAACAACGAGACAGAATCTGAAGCCATCATTGCAGGTATAAAATTAGCCGTCGGGTATAGAGCCCGCCGACTCATCCTGCACTGTAACTCACAACCCTTGGTAATCAAGTTACCAAGACTTGTCAGATCAAGGAACAAAGGTTGCAGAAATATCAAGTGGAAATCCACAAGCTGATGGCACAGCTCGACAAATGCTGCTTCGAAAAAATTCCTAGAGTGCGTAACGCCGAAGCAGACGGCCTGGCCAAGCTGGTTGCAGCCGCCACAAGCCAAAACAAAGAAAACATCGTCACCCTCCTTCACTTAGCAATCGACCATACTGAGGCACTCTCATTACATCTAACTTGGGACTGGCGCAACCAATTTGTATCATATTTGCAGGACGGAACTTTACCGCCCGACAAAAAGGAAGCACAAAAAGCTTCGCATGCAGGCAGTAAGGTACTGCATGATAAACAATGACCTCTATAAGAGGACTTTTGGAGGACCCCTGGCCAAGTGCCTAGGCCCCAACGAGACAACACTGGTGTTGGAGGAAGTTCATGAAGGCCATTGTGGCACTCATACAGGCAACCGAGCACTCGTGCGATGCCTGGTACGGACCGGATACTACTGGCCCACCATGAAAAAAGATGCGGTGGAGTATGTCCGCCAATGCGAGAAATGTCAAAAATTTGCCTCAGGGGAACCCTTCCATTCAATCACTTCGCCATGGCCCTTTATCAAGTGGGGAATGGGTATAATCGGACCACTACCCGCCGGACAAGGAAAGGTATATTTTTTTATTAGTTTTAACTGACTATTTCTCCAAGTGGGTAGAAGTAGGTGCCTACGCCCAGATTCGCGAGCAAGAGGTCATCGCCTTCATATGGAAAAATATCATATGTCGCTTTGGCATCCCCAAAGAAATCACTTGCGACAACGGACGACAGTTCATAGGGCTGAAAACAACTAACTTCTTCGACAAATGGCGTATCAAAAGAATACTCTCAATGCCATATCATCCTACCGCTAATAGTCAGACAGAGTCATCCAACAAAACCATATTGAATATATTAAAAAAGAAGCTCGAAGACGCCAAAAAACTATGGCCCGAGTTATTGCCGGAAGTGTCATGGGCACACAAGACTACCGCCCAAAAACAACATATCGAAAGATATTACAACAAGAGAGCAAAAATTCGACCGCTCAAAGTAGGCGACTACGTGCTAAAATCCAAGACACTAGCATCCAAAGATCCCAACGAAGGAAAGTTGGGAACCAATTGGGACGGACCCTACAAAATCACCGCAGCAGCAGACAAGGGTTCTGTCCGACTAGAAACCATGGACGGGAAAACGCTCCAAAACAACTGGAACATCTCCAACCTCAAGTATTTCCATTTCTAGAAACAGTATCCATCGAGTCGTACTCTTTTTTCCTTGTCCAAGTTTTATCCCAATTGGGTTTTCTCGGGTAGGTTTTTAACGAGGCAACGAATGGGATACTCGGGAGTCCTTAGGAGGTTAATCTGATACACCAAGCGTACTGACAATCGGCACGGATGGCATATCACAGGGACTAAGGCTTAGGCCATCTCCAATGTATGAAAGGCTATGGCCATCTCTAATGTAGGAAAGGCTACGACCATCTCCAACGTATGAAAGGCTACGGCCACCTCCAATGTATGAAGGGCTATGGCCATCTCCACTATATGAAAGGCTACGGCCACCTCCAATGTATGAAAGGCTATGACCACCTCCAATGTGTGAAGGGCTACGGCCACCTCCAATGTATGAAGGGCTACGACCATCTCCAATGTATGAAAGGCTACGTCCACCTCCAATGTATGAAAGGCTATGACCACCTCCAATGTATGAAGGGATACAGCCACCTCCAATGTATGAAAGGCTACAACCATCTCCAACGTATGAAAGGCCACGGCCACCTCCAATGTATTAAGGGCTACGACCATCTCCAATGTATGAAAGGCTATGGCCATCTCCAATGTATGAGAGGCTAAGGCCACCAATAGCGTATGATAAGGCTATGGTCATCTCTCATGAACGAAAGGCTACGGCCACCAATAAATGCAAGAGGCTAAGGCCACTAATAACGTATGAGAAGGCTACGGTCATCTCCCATGAACGAAAGGCTACGACCATCCATAAACGCAAAAGGCTAAGGCCACTAATAGCGTATGAGAAGGCTACGGTCATCTCCTATGAACGAAAGGTTGTGGCCATCCATAAATGCAAAAGGCTAAGGCCACTAATAGCGTATAAGAAGGTTACGGTCATCTCTCATGAACGAAAGGCTACGGCCATCCATAAACGCAAAAGGCTAAGGCCACTAATAGCGTATGGAGAAGCTACAGCCATCTCCCATAAATGGAAGGCTACGGCCATCCAAAAACATAAGAGGCCAAGGACGCTAAAAAAAAAAAGACCACGGCCACCCCTGAACACGTAAATAGCCAAGACCAATGTCAAACAACCAACTCGACCCAACCCGATATGATAGGAGCCAAGGGAAAGATAATAGCCACTTCAAAACAAACAAACAGTTGGGACTAGAGTCGATTCGACCTAACTACGACAAGTTAACTCAATAAAAGTCGATACCATACAGTGAGTAAGCAAGACGAAAATTACAAAAGAAGACATAAACACAACAATACGCATATATTACTACAAATCATTTACAAATTGTGACATCTCTTCGATTACAAAATAAAAATAAGAATTCAACCTAACTACCCTGGCCTTCGCCACCCCCCGCTGCACCAGCCGTGCCATCACCACGGTCATCACCGCCCTCGGTCCAGAACATAAAAGAAATCTAGGACCCCGTGCCCAGCTGATCCACATCCGCAAATGTATATCCCGCCGGGTTCAGGGAATTAGGGTTGTACCCACTAGCTTTGCGTGTAACTCTAAACAGGCGATGCTAGCCTTCGGCCTCCGCCTCGGTGGACCTGCCGATGGCCTGTAGTTCCTCAAATACTATCCGCCTTGCCTCGACGTACACCCACATGTCGTGAGATTTACGGGATACATCATCAACATGACCAGCCGTCATCACCTGCTGAGGAACGCCCACCTCGGTCATTTTGGCCCCAAGTTCGGCAGTTAAGGCGTCAACTCTGGCAGGCAACTCAACTGCCTCTGCCATCGCCACACGACCCATTTCCAACTCTTCCTCCTTCTGTCGAAGGAGATTCTCCAGCTTAGTGTTTTGAGCCACAACAACCATTAAGTTTGTATCTACCTTTTCTAACTGGGTCGTGCGCTCCCGCGGTTGACCCTCCGCTTGCTCCAGCCCCTCGCAGAAAACTTGAAATTGTGGGTCCTGGGTATAAAGGCCCGCCAGCATCTTATGTTTGCCTCGGACCACCCTGTACTTCTTCATTGCCTTCCTAAGGGCGGCGCTATTTTTCCGCTCACGTCGGCCTCGCTCCACTTCTAAAATAAGGGTCTAAAAGAAAAATAGAGAAGGAACAAAATTCAAATCAGCACATGCCTCAAGGATTATAATAGAACAAGGAGAAACAGTGACAGAATTTACCTGCAAAGTAGCGCCAGCAACTCGACAAGATAAGTCCCTGTCGCTTACATCCTTTAAAGATTCAGTCTCGACAGCCGCGCACAGTAAGGACATGTCCGTCGTGGCCTGCTCACTGTCTAGCAACAGATTGTATCCCGTAGGGATCATAAGTCAACGGGTAGGCCCCGTCGTCGCAATATCCACTCAAGCGTAGTCCTCTCGCGGCACGTCCACAGACGCAGGAACTTATCCAGAAGCTGTTCCTCCCTCGCCAGCAGCCAACTCGGCGACCGCCGGCACACTACCTCCCTCGACCTAAGGGGAAGCGGTATCACCAGCTGTGAGCACGTGATTTTTGTCTAACGTATATTGCTCCCACAAAACCCAAACAAAAATTATCTATTTTATGGTGTGTATTTTTGTGAATTTTCGTTGTTATTTTTGGTAATTGTTTGCATTCGTATATGCGTGATTATATGTGTTTAAATTAATAAAAATACAAAAATATGTCGTGTTTACATTTTTATCTAACTTTGCAATTAGGAGTAATTAATTTTATCAATCACAAAAATAGACATCTTTTGCATTTTAGCCTTTAATGTCCAAATTGTGTGATTGTATTTTAATTACCATTTAAATTTAGGTGACAATTATTATTATGAGTTAGTTAGTATTTCAAGATAATTTTAGTTTTTATAAATTAATCTTAGTATTTTGGGCTTTATTAATTAGGAAGTTGAATAATGGAGAAGAACAAAATAGAAAAAAATTGGATTGGGCCATCTTGCAAATTAAGTTACAAGCCCAATCCTAAGCACCCTTAACCAACCCGAAACCCCTTGGCCCAAAAAGAAAATTTCCGATTTTCTAGCCAAAAAATAATCATAATCACATAACATAAAGTAGTGGGGGCAAGGAAATCAAGGAAGAAAACAAGGAGAGGAAAACATGGATTAGTGGATTTTTTTTAAATTAAAAAATATTTTCTTTTAAATAAAAAAATCTGAAAATTTTCGAAATTCTTGCCTATAAATAGAAGAAAAGATTTATGAAAAAAAGGTGGAAAAAGAGAGGAAAAAATAGGAAGAGAAGAAAAAATAAGAAAAAAAAGAGAGTAGTATACACTCGATATACACTATGGATACAGAAGTATACATGGACAAAAATTTAATTTTTGAGAGTTTCTTTTGAGAATTGAAAAGAGTTCAAAGCTAGAAAGACAAAACAAAGAGAAAATCCGGAATATATTTTTTTTCTTCTATTTTTTACTGGTTTTTGTTTTTTCCGTATTGCTAGGATTTTCGGGATTGAGATGTTGAAGGTACTGCTGGTTGTTACTGTTGTTGTTGCTATATTTTCACCGCTCTATTGATTTGCCATCTTCCCATTCTTTTCAATACCAGGTACACATTCTAAAAATCATGTGTTGATATAAGATCGAATTGGAAGTTGAAGTTTTGAAATGAAATAGAAAAGCAAGTTGTTGATTAATATTTGTTTTTATTTTTCGTTTTATTAGTTTTGTCAAATTGTAGTTAGTTCTATATTTTAAAAAATAAATTTGTCATTTAGTCGGCTTGTGAGGGAACACCTTTTGTACTAATATATAATAACTTTTTAAGCATGTAATTACTTAGGACTTTTTCTTTTCTTTTAAAGACAATATAAAAAAATGTAGTCACTTTAGGATTATCCTTTTAAATAAAAAATAGTACGAGCCTTGCTAAATAGAAAAATAAAATTGCGGGGCCCCTCAATAAGAATGTTCACTTTTTCTTAAAAAATAACCAAACGCGGTAAATGATTTAAAATTGCATTATAGTATTGAACATGTTTTCAAAATCAGATATTTAGCCATTACAATAATTTAAGCGATCGTGCTAGAACCACAGGATCCGGGGGTGCCTAACACCTTCCCTCGGGTCAACACAATTCCTTACTTAGAATTTTTGGTTCGCAGACTTCATTTGGAAAGTCGAAAATTTCCTCGATTTGGGATTTAAATAAATCGGTGACTTGGGACACCATAATTTATTCCAAGTGGCGACTCTGAAATAAATAAATAATCTCATTTCGAATATTGTCACTTAAATTGGAAAACTCCCTTTTGCATTATCCTTCGGGGTAAGCGCGCAAAAAGGAGGTGTGACAGCTCTAGCGACTCTGCTGGGGACACAAACCCAGAACCACTGGTTCAGGGTTTAAGAATTCGAGCTTTGAATAATTATTGTATTTGGCTTATTTATTATATGATTTTATTATATATTTATATTTAATATGCTAATATTGCTTTTACCGCTTTGATATTTTGTGAATTTATATAAATTGTGTCGATACCCATTTTCCTCTTTTGAGTCTCGTTGAAATATAATATCGGGTATTTGCTGGACATAGCCCGTTTTTTCAAGATAGCTGTGGTGCTTGGCACTCGGCGAAGGATTTGTAGTCACACATGTTTAGGCGGGGAGTATTGTCAATTAAGCTGGAAAGCCATGCTACCGGTGCACCGACACTCCTCGGCTTGAGTTGTCCGCTCGAGTAAAACCGGTCTAGACAATGTTTCCAACAGGATGATAACTTAGAATAACAAAACATTATGCCGGATCCCCGATAGGAACGTCTATTTGTGTCATGTGCATATTTGACTTAGGAGACTCAACACATGGGTTGGCCCTGTCTAGGACAGGTGTACCTGAAACAAAAGACCAACTTGATGCATCTTTGTCTGTGCATTTATTTGTTTCGGTCTTACATGCCGACCGGTTTGTTATTAAAAAGAGAGGGTAAGAAGTGGAAAATATCACGATGAAAAGTCAAAATAATTTTATAAAAATAATCTGTTTTTCTTTGAAAATGAAAAAAAAAATTCCAAATAAATTTTGTTTATTATATGGAAAATAGTTAGTTTCTTTGAAAATAATTTTTGAAAAATGCAAAAAAAAAAAATCCAAATAAATTTTGTTAATTTTATGAAAATAGTTAGTTTCTTTGAAAATAATTTTTTTAAAAAATGTTGTTAAAAATAGTTTATTTTTTTTAAAAAATGATTTAGTTCATTTGTTTCCAACTACGCGGGTATGATTCTCACCTGATGTGAGATACGTAGGAAAACCTCATCGGTTCCGACCCCAATTTTAAAAACAAAAATCCAAAAAAATATTATATATATATATATATATTTTTTTTTTCTTTAGTTCTTTCTTTAAATTCTTTCCTAGAAAATTCAAAAAAAAAGTAAAAATAGTTTAAAAACTAAAAAAAAATAGTTTCGTTCTTTCTACTCGCTTTTCATGAAATAAAAAAAATTAAAAAAAATTAAAATATGAGTTTCCTTCGTTTTTGAAGTACTTTTCTAAAAAAAATAATAAAAAAAGAAACAAAAATCCAAAAAAAAAAAATATATATATTCTTTCTTTCTTCCTTAGAAAAAGAGACAATAAGTAAAAATTCAAACAAATATTTTTTTTAATCCAAAGCAAATAAATTTTTTTAGAAGTCTTTCTTTCAATAAAGCAAAACAAAAAGCAAAAAATAAGCAAAAATATAAATATATTTTTCTTTCTTCTTTTAAAGCGTTTCTTTCAATAATTAGTTTATTCACTCCATTCCTGATTATCCTGAACTACGCAAGATCTGATTCAGGCGGGGTCATGATACGTAGGCAATCCCCATCAGATTCGATCATAGTCCTAAATAAACTGAGAGAAAAAATTAAAAAAAAAATGAGTGAAGAAAGGGAGAGAGCGAAAAAAAAAACAACAAAAAAAAAACCAAAAAAGAGAAAAAAGAGAGTGCCAAAGAATAAATGAGTGGCAAAAATAAGATGAAAAACAAGACTGGTCAAAGAGGCAGAAATAAAGAAAAGAGGTACAAAATAAAATGGGCTAGTTAACGTAGGGATGAAACATGCAACCCGTTCAAACACATGGTAGAAGCGTTTAATTGTTTAGGTGGATTGCATCCCAACGTGCGATTTTCTTATAAGTTAAATGCCTCAGAACTAACAAGGTTGTATGTGTGAACAAATTAGCCAGGTTCTATTCAGGTGTTTGATTTTGTTGGTATGTGGTGATGAATGCGCAACCGTGCTAGCGACCACAACATTATCCACAAAGCTGAGCTCCACCTCCCAGAAATGCCATCCTTACCAAGCTCCATATGATCATCAACCAAATAATCCCCAATACAATCCTCGCCCAAGAGAGCCTTTCAAAAGGAATCGGTTCACCCCTATTGGTGAATCATACTCGGGTTTGTTCCAAAAGCTAGTCAGGCGAGTTTTCCTGCTGCGAGCACGTGATTTTTGCCCTATACGAGAATTACTCCCAAAAAATTCAAAATATAATACTTTTGTGTTGTTGGCAATGTTTATGGATTTTATGTTACTTTTTCTCTTATTGTTTGCATTTGTGTGTCCTTGTCTATTTGTCGAAATAAATAAAAATACAAAATATATTGCAATTAAGAGTAATTAAGGTTGTTTTACGACAACGAAAAAAAAAAAAATTTCACAAAATATGTACTTTTACATTTTTAGCATTTAATGGCCTAATTGTGCGATTTTATTTTTATTTAATTATGTGTGATAATTATTATTAGAAGTTAATTCATATTTTGATAGGTTGATCTAGTTTTGTAATTTAATTTAGGATTTTTAAAATTTTAGTTTTGGTAAAGAAATATGAAAGAAATCAATAAAAAAGAAGAAAAAACCGGAATTGGGCCAAATTCACCCAAACCCAATCAAATGCACTTGTAACCGCCCCAGTCCAGCCCAAAATTAACCCAGCCCACACGCCTAACCGCCCCAGCCCAACCCATCTCCCATCTTTCAATCTGGACCGTTGATGATACTGCATCCAACGGTCCAGAACATTACACTAATCCAAACCCCTCCCAAAACCCTAAATTACATTCATTCCTTATATCTCTTCAAGACCAGCCGCCTCCCGCCCGTCGCCACCGTCCGCCGCCGCCGGAAATCGCCCCACGGCGGTTCCGGCGGTCCAAATCACCCAAATTTAACACCATAGAACCACCTTAACCCCCTCTCTTCGAATCCATGCACGATTTGGTTCGAATCAACCTAGAACCTCTCGAATCTTCGATTGAAGATTCGAACCAAACTAAAACCGACGCCAAACCACCCCAAATTTATACCACACATTCGCCGGACCTTCCCCATGTCAATGCCAAACTTGGTTTGGCTCAAATATAACCGGAAACCGTCGAACCCCAAAACACATGTCCAAGAACCCTAAAAACCGAAAAGAGATGTAATGTGCCGGATTTCATTAAATTGGGGTCTAATAGACCTTAATTGGATTGTTTTTACTTAAAAAACATTTCAATTAAAGTCTTTTCGACCCCGAATGCAAAGACCCAAGTCGGCCAAGCACTTTCTTCTTCAAAGGTATTTGTTTTCTTCTCTGTTTTGTTTAATTATACTCGTCCCTTTAGTAGTTCTCGATTGTTGTTGATATCGTTGAGATTCGGATGCCATTTTCTTTTCTCTCTTCATCTCTTTGGGACCTTTTATTTGGTCGATCTGTTAGTTGTTATTCTTCGCTGTTAACGGGTAATTGTGAGTCGAATTCGATTCGTTGTTAATATCGTTAAGTTGTTTGATGTTGAATTTACAAAGTGCTATCCAAAATTTGTGTGATCACTGCTTGTTGGCTTTGGTTATCGATTACATATATCGTAATCGGCTAAACGAATGTTGTCAAATACGTGTTCGCGTCAATTAGCGTCGTCGATTAGTTAGCTTCGTATTCTTTTTTTTCTTTCTCTCTTCTTTGGCCGAGAATACTGTCTTGTTGGTTGTCAATTCTAAGATTCTGTTTTGTCTATTTGATTACCAGTGTTGTTGAATCACTGTTTTGGTCGATTAATTAGCTTCTGTATTTAATCTGGGATCTTAATAACTAGGATTTCAGTTTTTCGTCTAAGGTTTAGTCAAATCAGTTAACTTGTGTTTAATGGTATGTATTCCGAATTCAACAGGATAGTATTTTCATGACATTGTGATTCCATGCCTATGTCAAGGGTCGAGTTCTGTTGGTTCGAGTCCCTGTAGCGACTTGTCACTGTGTTCATACAAACTTTCATCTATAGATTCATGTTTTGTATATCTATGTCATTTGAACTTTGTGGATCTATATGGTAGTGTGTTTGAATGTTTATACATGTTACTCATCATGAGTTTATCTCATTGCCTTGTTATGTACATTTATGATAAATCAACTCATGTGTTCTAATTCCGGTTGGATTATTCATGTGTACTTGATACCCTACTTGAGAAGTTGCTAGCACATGGTAGGATCAGTTAAAGAGTTGTTTTAGTGCAGATAACACCCTGTTTAATACTCTTTTGAGCTGGAAATCAGAAAAAAACAGTAGGGAGGAATGATGAAAAGGGTTAAGGGGGTTCACATGGGCTAAGGGAATAACATGGGGAAAGCTAAAACACTTTAGAATAAAAGAAAAGGGGGTCTGATTTGGGCTATAAAAAGAGATTGAAAGCACACATATACGGGGCATATACACTGGAAAGATACAGAACAGAGAGAACATTAGGGAACATTCTGAAATATATTCAAACATTGAGAATATTGAGATACACAGACTCACACTCACAGAAGACTCTCTGAAAAATACATTCTCACACTTTGAGACAGATACAGAACACTCATTCACAGCATAGACACTCACGTACACTCATACAAATACACATAAGTATTCACTGCTTGCTGTGGTTCTCCGGCTGTTGCTATCATTCTTCTGCTGCTGTTTGTTTTTTTGCTGCCTGTTATCATTTAGCTGCTTGCTAGTTGTGGTTGAACTACCTGCTGGTTGTGGTTGAATTGCCTGCTGTGTGGATCATTCTTCTGTTGCTTCTGTTGTTGTTGTGGCTGTTTGTTGTTGTGCTGTTGCTATCATTCTGTTGCTGCGGATGTTGTTATGGTTGTGGTTGTTGTTAGTTGCTATCTGCTGCTGCTGACTCGCCTCTCTGTCTTCTTGTTGTGATTCAATCTCCAGGTACATATCTTTGGACTTGACACTCTTGTACCAGAAAATTTGAAATGAAAAGCCATCTTTGAATCCTTTTAGTTGAAGCTATTACATAGATAGTTCTGTTTAGCTATTTATCAAACTAAAGACTGTTAGCAAAAAATATGATATTGTGTATTTATTTGTTTAAAGGATTAGAAATGCATATAGTCTTGTATGTTTACTTAACTCTTACTTCGGCATGTATGAATTGAAATAAAATCCGCCGGGCTTGTATTATTTATCATTGTAAACTTGGTTTATTTTGAGATTGTTGACTCAAATAGACATTTTTTATCTATACTTAATTAGTTTCTTGTTAGTATGTGTTCGGGACTCGTGTAAGTTAAAACTAGCCAATTCGGCTTGGGATTGTTTTTGACATTTTATAGGTAATTGTTTAAAGTCAAAGTGATTTAAACATATTTAAAGTGTTGGTTTGATTAATGTTAGCTATTAATATAAGATGTTTGGGATCATTTTCGAGATCTTCCTTGAAATCTATTTGTAATTAAGCAAACGAGATGAGTTAGCCTATACTTTAAATGCCAATGTTAGGTCAATTTCAATCGTATAGTTTGAATTTCGCCAATTAACATCGGATTAAGGATGGTAAAAATCCAAAGTAAACATTTTGCTTTAAATAATGGACTAAGGTGAATTATTTCTATTTCACATATTTTTGATTAATTTTTCGTTAGTTTATTTTTTTTTCTTTTCTCCGGCCTTAAGTCAAAAAGCTATGAAATAATACATCATTTGGTATGGGTCTTTAATTGGAAATAATCTTAAGTGATATACTGTTAAATAAATTGATTTTTAGCTTAGTCTTACAATGACTTTAATCGGCATAACTACAAAGTAAGTAATTCGGATACCTTTTTATTTGTCAAAAGTTCGAGTCTATGTTGTAATTAGTTTTGTTTTTCTTTGGGTCCGTTTTTCAAATTAATAGAGCGGTTTGAAGTTTAATTAGAGCATAAAATTTATAAACATGTATAAAATCAGGAATCTTTAGCCATTTATAATAATTGAAGCGACCGTGCTAGAACCACGGGATCTGAAGGTGCCTAACACCTTCCTTCGGGTCAACAGAATTCCTTACTTAGAATTTCTGGTTCGCAGACTTCATTTGGAAAGTCGAAATTTCCTCGATTCGGGATTTAAATAAATCGGTGACTTGGGACATCTTAATTTATCCCAAGTGGCGACTCTTAAAAAATAAATAAAAATAATCCCGTTTCGAACATTGTCACTTAAAGTGGAAAAACTCCCTTGCGCTTCTACCCTCGGGTAGGTGGCGCGCCAAAAGGAGGTGTGACAGCTCTGGCGACTCTGCTGGGGACACAGACCCGGAACCACTGGTTCAGGGTTTAAGAATTCGAGCTTTGAATAATTATTTTATTTGGCTTATTTATTATCTGATTTTATTACATGTTTATATTTGATATGCTAAATGTTGCTTTACCGCTTTGATATTTTGTGAACTGTATATAAATTGTGCCGATACCCATTTTTTTTTCTTCTGAGTCTTTTGAAATATAATACCGGGCATTTGCTGGACATAGCCCGTTTTTCTCAAGATAGTCGTGGTGCTTGGCACTCGGTGAAGGATTTTGTAGTCACACATGTTTAGGCGGAGAGTCTGTCAATTAAGCCGAAAGCCATGCTACCGGTGCACTGACACTCTTCGCCTCGAGTTGTCCGCTCGAGTTAAAGCCAGTCTAGACACTTTTCCAACGGGATGATGACTTAGAATAACAAAACCTTATGCCGGATCCCCGATAGGAACGTCTATTTGCTTCATGTGCATATTTGACTTAGGAGGCTCAACACAGGGGTTGGGCCTGTCTAGGACAGGTGTACCTGAAACACAAAGACCAACTTGTTGCATCTTTCTGTGTGCATTTATTTCGATCTTACATGCCGACCGGTTTGTTAAAAGAGAGGAAGAAGTGGAAAACGTTAGGGTATATAGTCAAAATAGTTTTATGGAAAATAGTTAGTTCTTTGAAAATAAATTCTGAAAAAAAAAAAATTCCAAATAAATTCCCTTAATTTTACGAAAATAATTAGTTCTTTAAAAAATAAAATTTGAAAAAAAAAATGCAAAAATTTCCAAATAAATTCTCCTAATTTTAATAGTTTAGTTTCTTTGAAAATGATTTTGAAAAAAATGCAAAAATGATTTTCTTTGTTTTAGAAATGCTGTTTAAAAAAAGTTAGTTTTCTTTCCTTAAAATGATTTAGTTCTTTTATTTTCGAACTACGCAAGTTTGATTCTCACCAAACATGAGATACGTAGGCAACCCATATCGGGCTCAACTAATACTGATTTTTTTTTAAGGAAAACAATAATTAAAAATATTAGAATTAGGATTTTTGTTCTTAGTCGAGAGTTAGGAAATTTTGCAAAAATAGCCAAACGCCTCAAAAGGGGCGCCGGAGGACTAATTTCGCAAAACGGAATATAGACATCACACTGATATCCTGTTATACAGCCTTCAAATCTTCTTCAAGTGCTGAAAGGCCGTATTAACAAGATTCGTTTTTTTATATAATAATAATAAATAAAAAAAATTGAAAAAATATCTTAAGTCCATTTTTTTTATCTTTTCTAGGATCATCATGACTTCCTCGCAACGAATCGGCTAGAAAAGGGCAAGAGACGAAATGCCACCCATGTTCATGGTCCAAGACAAGACCCCAGATCGGCTCTGTAAATGGTGGACTAGTTTCTCGGCTTGGGAAAGAAATCAAGTTCACAAGCACCTCAAGTTTCTTCCGGACATCATGATGATAAAATCGGACAAAAATGTGATCAGAGCTTTAGTGAGTTTTTGGGACTCAACAAGCAATGTGTTCAGATTCCGGGATTGCGAAATGACACCCACTTTGGAAGAATTGGGCGGACTCACAGGACTCGGAAGAGATTTGCACAAGATGAGACCTGCATCTCCTAGGCAGATGGGTGTAAATAATTTCTTGAAAAAGTTATGTCTCCGGCGGGTTCCCACGGGTTGTTTGGAGAACGGTTGGGTGCCACTGGATTATCTCTACGATAGATTTGGTGATAAGAATGGGTTCGCGAAATTCTCAAATATTGAATTTGTCAACCAGTTGAATTATGACGCCTGGGGAGACTTAAGGATTTATGCCTTTATGATCGCTTTTTGGGAACCATGGTTTTTCCCGAACGTGGCGGACGCATCAGAATCCGTTTGGCTGCGGTGGTCTCATATCTACAGAGTAACGAGGAACACACCGTTCTTCCAATGATACTAGGAGACATCTTCCGGGCCTTAACTCGTTGCCAAGAAGGACAAGATTATTTTGAAGGTTGCAATATCTTATTACAAATGTGGTTTGTAGAACATCTCTATCATCACCAAATTGTGATAAACTTCAACACGGATTGGCTGAATTATATTCGTTGTCATACAAACAGAGCCGCCCGTTGTAACCTTCCAGAAGATTTGAGGACTTGGCAAGAATTTCTCAACTCTTTAAGGACAGATCAACTTACCTGGAATTATTATTGGTTCCCTTCTGCCAAAATCACGCATATGTCGACATATCGCCCATTCTACATACTAATGGGTTTCAGGGGTTTCCAACCGTATGCCCCGCTACGTGTCATGCGGCAGTTGGGTAGAGAACAGAAAAGGCCCCCAATTGAGGATATGCGATCGTTTACATGGGAATTTGTGACGGAGGAGACCCCGAGGAGACTTATGCACAGAAAGTATGGTTCGGTAGTCGACTCTCCGACATCAACGAAATGGTTGCCGATCGAGAAAGGGAAGAAGTGAGTCTCGCATATCTTGAATGGTTCCACAACCAATCAGTGCCGGAGCAAAGGTCAGAAAGATCAGTGAAGTATGCCGTGGATTAGGAGAAGGAGGTAGAAGCCAGAGTAAGGGAGGCTAAACATGAGACAGCGCAGGATTTCCAATCTTGCATTAACACTTTAAAAGAAGACAAGGGAATTTTGGAAGCTGCCATGGACATACAACAGGCTGATTTTGATCGGGAAAGGGCCGTTTGGGAGTAGGAAAGAGAAGCACTCCAAACTCAAATTCGAGAGATGCAATTGGCCGCAGAAAGGTCAAAGGGGAGTCGAAGTGATCAGATGCTGATAAACGATTTGGAAAGGAAAGCCTTTGAACACCAAGAAGACTTGGAGAAGGCAAAAGCGACCTTGGTTGCAGTCCGGACAAAATGGAAGAGAGCAGCCCACCAAGAAGCACTCCGTCTACAACAAGTAGAGAAAGACTATGATGCAATCATCGTTGATTTGAGAAAAGCAAATGCCACTCTTAGAGAGCGAACTCTCAGGCAAGTCCAGGATGCTAAAGCAGATAGAGACCGTTGTCACAACTTGATGGCACGGATGGAAAGACAAATAGATAGGCTCTTGGACCATATCTCCGGCAACTCTCAAGTATTAGGGGCAAAGAACAGGCACATAGGGCAGCTGCTCAGAGAAAAAGACATAATCAGAACCAGGATCAATGAGATCGGGCACTACATTACTATGAGGTGTTTGAACTGCGAACGAGTACCTCGGCCTGCCCTCTTTTCTTCAATCATGGAATGTGTCCACCAAGTCATGGCAGAATTGGGGAGTATACAGAAAGATCTTACACCAAGAACTGCA
>JASVEL010010775.1:0-67936 GCA_032618575.1 Nicotiana noctiflora | reverse complement strand
GTGTGGGATCGCCGTGGTATCTCCGAAGCATAGATACGTGAAAAACTGGATGTACGGCTGATAAGCTAGGCGGCAAAGCTAATCTGTAAGCCACCCCTCCCACTCTGTCTAGAATCTCAAATGGACCAATATACCTAGGGGCTGAGCTTGCCCTTCTTCCCGAACCTCATCACGCCCTTCATAGGCGACACTCGGAGCAATACTCGTTCACCAACCATGAAATCTACATCTCGAACCTTATGATCCGCATAAGTCTTCTGCCTGGACTGAGCTGAACGCAATCTTTCCTGAATAGTCTTGACCTTATCCAAGGCCTCCCGAACTAAGTCTGTACCCAACAACCGAGCCTCTCCCGGTCCAAACCATCCAACTGGCGATCGACATCGCCTACCATACAATGCCTCATACGGGGCCATCTGGATACTAGGCTGGTAGCTGTTGTTGTAGGCGAACTCTGCTAATGGCAGAAACTAGTCCCACGAGCCTCCGAAATCAATAACACAGGCTCGAAGCATGTCCTCTAGAATCTGAATAGTCCTCTCGGACTGGCCATCCGTCTGAGGACAAAATGCTGTACTCAACTGAACCTGGGTGCCTAACTCCTGCTGGACCGCTCTCCAGAACTGCGAGGTAAACTGCGTACCCCGATCAGAGATAATAGATACTGGCACCCCATGAAGACGAACAATCTCCCTAATGTAAACCTCCGCTAACCTCTCCGACGAGTAGGAGACAGATACTGGAATAAAGTGTGCTGACTTGGTCAGCCTATCAACAATGACCCAAAAAGCATCCAATTTCCTCTGAGTCAAAGGAAGTCCCGTAACGAAGTCTATAGTGATCCACTCCCATTTCCACTCGGGAATTTCAATCTTCTGGAATACCCCACCAGGTCTCTGGTGCTCATATTTCACCTGCTGACAATTTAGACACCGAGCGACATACGCAACGATATCTTTCTTCATTCTGCGCCACTAATAGTGCTGCCGTAAGTCCTGGTACATCTTCGCGGCGCCCGGGTGAATAGAATATCGCGAACTGTGGGCCTCTGCTAAGATTAACTCTCGAATCCCTTTGACATTGGGCACACAAACTCGACCCTGCAATTTTAATACCCCATCATCATCTAGATTTACCTGTGTGGCACCTCCCTGATGTACTGTATCTCTCAACTCACGCAAATGAGGATCATCAAATTGCCTCTCATGGATACGCTCTAATAAAGAAGAACGAGCAACCGTGCAGGCTAACACCCTGCTAGGCTTAGAAATGTCTAATCTTACGAACCAGTTGGCTAAGGCCTCGACATCTAGAGCAAATGGTCTCTGACTGACCGGAATGAATGCAAGACTACCCATGCTAGCAGACTTTCTACTCAATACATCGGCCACCACATTGGCCTTACCTGGATGATATAGGATAGTAACATCATAGTCTTTTAGCAACTCTAACCATCTTCGTTGTCGTAGATTCAACTCCTTTTGCTTGAACAAGTACTGTAGGCTTTTGTGATCAGTGTACACCTCACATGTCACACCATATAGATAATGCCTCCGGATCTTTAAGGCATGAACCACTGCTGCTAACTCAAGATCATGAACTGGATAATTCTTCTCATGTATTTTTAACTGCCTCGAAGCATAAGAGATAACCTTACAATCCTGCATCAATACCACTCCAAGTCCTGTACGAGATACATCACAATAAACTGTGTAAGGCCCTGCACCCATAGGTAGTATCAACACTGGCGCGGTGGTCAAGGCTGTCTTGAGCTTCTGAAAGCTCGCCTCACACTCCTCTGACCACTGGAACTGGACACCCTTCTGGGTCAACCTGGTCATCGGGGCTGCAATAGAAGAAAACCCTCTACAAAACGACGGTAGTAACCTGCTAATCCCAAGAAACTCCGGATCTCAGTCACTGAAGCTGGTCGAGGCCAATTCTGGACTGCCTCAATCTTCTTTGGGTCTACCTGAATACCTTCCACTGATACAATGTGGCCCAGAAATGCTACCGAACTCAACCAGAACTCACATTTTGAAAATTTGGCATATAGCTGATTATCCTTCAGAATCTGAAGAACCACTCTGAGGTGCTGCTCATGCTCTTCCTGGCTGCGGGAGTATACCAGGATGTCATCTATAAAGACTATCACGAACAGATCTAAGTAAGGACTGAATACCCGATTCATCAACTCCATGAATGCTGCTGGGGCATTGGTCAACCCGAAGGACATGACCAGGAACTCATAATGCCCATATCTAGTGCGAAAAGCTGTCTTAGGAATGCCAGCCGCCCTGATCTTCAGCTGATGGTAGCCTGACCTCAAGTCTATCTTTGAGAATACCCTCGCTCCTTGGAGCTGGTCGAACAAATCATCAATCCTCGGCAGTGGATACTTATTCTTTATGGTCACTTTGTTTAATTGCCGGTAATCAATACACATCCGCATCGAGCCATCTTTCTTCTTTACAAATAATACAGGTGCTCCCCAGGGGGAGACACTGGGTCTGATAAAGCCTTTCTCAAGAAGGTCTTGCAACTGATCTTTAAACTCTTTTAATTTCGGCGGGGCCATATGATAGAGTGGAATAGAGATGGGCTGAGTGTCCGGTGCAAGATCAATACAAAAATCAATATCCCTGTCGGGTGGCATGCCTGGCAGGTCTGAAGGAAAAACCTCAGGAAACTCCCGTACAATAGGGAATGACTCAATGGAAGGAACCTCTGCGCTGGAATCACGAACATAAGCCAGATAAGCTAGACACCCCTTCTCGACCATGCGTCGAGCCTTAACATAGGAAATAGCAGTGCGAACGGAGTGGCTTGAGGTACCTTTCCACTCTAGTCGGGGTGATTCTAGCAAGGCCAAGGTCACAGTCTTAGCATGACAATCTAGGATAGCATGGTATGGGGACAACCAGTCCATCCCCAATATGACATCAAAATCCACCATGTCCAAAAGCAACAGATCAACACGGGTCTCAAGACCCCAAATATAACTACACACGAACGATGCACTCGGTCGACTACAATGGAGTCACCTACCGGTGTAGACACATAAACTGGAATATCCAGAGCATAGCTGGGCACGGCCAAATACGGTGCAAAGTAGGAAGACACATATGAATATGTAGATCCAGGGTCAAACAATACTGAAGCACCTCTGCCACACACAAGAATGGTACCTGTAATCACGGCATCTGATGCCTCTGCCTCTGGCCTGGCTGGAAAAGCATAGAATCGGGGATCTGCACCTCCCCTCTGAGCTGCGTCTCTAGGACGACCATCAACTGGCTGACCTCTACCTATGGCTGGACGGTCTCCACCTATACGGTCTCGACCTCCACCTCTATAATCTCTACCCCTGCCTCTGGCTGGCTGGGCAGGCTGAGGGTCAGCTGGGGCCTGAATCATAGGACGAGGACCGCGTTGTTGAGAGTTGCCCGTTGCTCGAGGGTAGTACCTGATAAAATGACCTGGGTCACCACAACCGTAGCAACTCTTAGACTGATAGGGCTGCTGGCCCTGACGACCTGAATGGCCTCCACGAACATTCTGAAGAGGCCGAGCATTAATAGGAGGCTGATCTGAATAATGCGCATGAAACCCACGATCACCTGGTCCACCCTGTGAAGCCTGAAGGGCGGAATGGAAAGGCCTGGAAGACTGGCCTCTGTCAAAAGATTCTCTGCCACCAGAAGAAGAACCACTAAACCTGCCCGAATGACGAGGACTCTTGTCTGAAGAATAACCACCTCCCCGAGCAAGAGCCACCTCAACTCTACGTGCTGCATTAGCTGCCTCCTGAAACGATATATCACTCCCCACCCCCGTAGCCATCTGGAGTCTAATTGGCTGATTAAGCCCATCAATGAACCTGCGAACCCTCTCCCGCTCTGTGGGAAGTATCACCACTGCATGACGAGCCAAATCAACAAATCTTGTCTCATACTGAGTGACCGTCATAGTGCCCTGATGGAGGCGCTCAAACTGCCTCCGAAGTGCATCCCGCTGAGTAGCAGGGAGAAACTTCTCCAGAAATAGCTCTGCAAACTGATCCCATGATAAAGCTGGGGACCCTGCTGGTCGAGTCAAGCAATAATCTCTCCACCAAGTCTTGGCGGATCCTGCAAGCCTGAATGTACAGAAGTCAACTCCGTTTGTCTCCACGATCCCCATAGTCTTGAGAATCTCATGGCAACCGAATAAGAAGTCCCGAGGATCCTCTGATGTGGCACCGCTGAATGTAGTGGTAAACAGCTTGGAGAACCGATCAAGTCTCCAAAAAGAATCAGAAGTCATAACCGCTCCATCTCCGGCATGAGCCGTGGTACCTGACTGAGTGGCCACAGCTGGCTGAACCACTGGTGCCTGAGGATGAGGAGCTACTGGCTCCGGAGTTCGAGCAATAGGAGTCTGGGCCCCTCCTCCAGCCTGAGAAGTAGCTGGTGCAACTGATAATAAGCCTGCTCTAGCAACGCTGTCCATGAATCCCGCTATCCTGACCAAAGCCTCCCGAAGATCCGAGGTAAATACAGCCTCTCCTGGGACCTGAGCTGGGCCCACTGGAGCTGCTGGGACTAGAACCTCCTCGTCAATCTCAATATGAGGCTCCACCTCTGGAGTAGCTGCCGGGGGCTGAGCTCTGCCCCTACCACGGCCTCTAATACGGCCTCGGCCCCTGCCCCTTACGGGAGCTGTCTGGGGCTCGGGTTGCTAGTCAGCGGATGAAGAAGCGCGTGTCCTCACCATCTGCGAAAGGACATAATAGAAATTCAATCGGTAATTGAGGAACAAGTCGCACGACAAGAAGAACAAATGAGAGACTCTTTCCTAACTCAATAAACTCTGGAGGACAAGTACAGGCGTCTCTGTACCTACCTCTCAAACTCTACTAAGCTTGTTCGTGAGTGGTGAGACCTATGTAACCTAGAGCTCTGATACCAACTTGTCACGACCCGGATTTTCCCCCAACATCGGGATCGTGATGACGCCTACTCGTGGTAGCTAGGCAAGCCACTGTATTCATACTATCCTGTTTTTAATAATGTTTCATAATTAATTTATCAACAAAACTATAACTTTGACTAAATAAATGCGGAAGACTTTATCGAAATAGAAATAACCAGTTACAAGGTAAAATCATACTGAAATCCTCTACCCAAGACGTGGAGTCACCAACTCACGAACTACTACTGAATACTACACATAAAAGTCTGAAAGAAATATAACATAATCTGTTTGTCTCGGAACAAAGAGACTACAACTATTAACGTAAGTAAAGAGAGAGACGCCGGGCCTGCGGACGTCTACAAGCTACTTCGGTCTCAAGTATGATCAACTCCCACGCAAAATATTTACTGCTACTGCTCCTGATCGTAACCTGGACCTGTGCAAAAACGCACAGAAGTGTAGTATCAGCACAACCGACCCCATGTGCTGGTAAGTGCCTGGCCTATCCCGGCGAAGTAGTGACAAGCCTAGGACCAGACACCCACATAAACCTGTGCAGTTCAATATATATATATACCACAGAATAACGAGAAATAACCAAGTAATAACACAATAAGGAATATCTCAAAAGAATTCAACAATTAACAACAGTTAATAAGTTCACAAGGAAAACAAAGAATAATGGAAACCCAAGTAATATCAAGTCAAGAATAGCAAGTAGTTGCACGGCATCACCCTTCGTGCTTTTACTCTCATCCTCACCAAATAAGCAAATAAAGTACACGGCATCACCCTTCGTGCTTTTACTCTCATCCTCACCAAATAAGCAAATAAAGTACACGGAATCACCCTTCGTGCTTTTACTCTCATCCTCACCAAATAAGCAAATAAAGTACACGGCATCACCCTTCGTGCTTTTACTCTCATCCTCACATCCATAGTACGGCATGATCCTTCGTACATGGTTCAATAACAAGGCACGGCATGATCCTTCGTGCATAATCAATAAAACATGGCACGACATTATCCTTCGTGCATAAATAATAAAATATGGCACGGCATCACCCTTCGTGCATTATCACTCTTCCTCACCCAAATAACAATCGCAGTTAAGGGCAGAGAAAGAAAACAACAAATCATAAACTGTCCCGGCAAGGGACACAATCATCATTTCAACAAAGTCCCTGCAAGGGCAATCAATATCTCACTTGACAACAAGTCCCGACAAGGGAGAACAATAACAATTCTACAACCCGGCAAGGGTTCAACAATTTATCTTCAAAGTATCTCACAACAAATATCAACAACGACTCATGGTCATGCTAAACGCCAGTGTATGGATGCTCGTCACCACTGCCCATACACCGCACTCGATCACATAACACATAATCCTATTCCCTCAAGCTAGGATAGAACAAACACTTACCTCGAATGCTTATGAACAATTCAATCCGTGGCAATGCCTTTTCCTTTCAAATTTGGCTCCAATCCAATCGTATCTATACACAATTGATTTAATATCATCAATACTACTCAACAAGCTAATTCCTAAAGCCAATTACAACTTTTACAACATTCTGCCCGGAATAGTGTTTTGCGACCCCGGGCCCACATGGTCGGAACTCGGGGTTCGGACCAAAATCCGGTTACCCATCCCCCCACGAGTTCAAGTATATGTTTTGTTTCAAAATCGGACCTCAATTCGAGGTCCAATTTCCCAATTTATGAAAAACCCTATATTCTACCAAAAACAAGAAATTCTACCATGAAAACCTTTGATTTCATTTGAAAAACATGTGTAATGATGTTAGGAATTGAAAGAATTAAGTAAAAAGTGACTTACAATTGTTTTGAAGAAGAGGGAGTCCGTGAAGAATCGCAAATGTGTGTTTTTGGGTTGTGAAAAGTGAAGAATGAAGCTGGAAATCGTGATTTACAGGTCTCCGTGTTCGCATTTGCGAACATGGGTTCGCAATTGCGAACCTCGACCAATTTCTGGAGTTTGAAAAATAAGCTAAGGTTGGGAAGTTCGCATTTGCAAACTTTTCTTCGCATTTGCGAACATAGGCAGAATATTGGGGAGTTCGCATTTGCGAATAATTGTTCGCATTTGCAAACATAGGCAAGATAGGGGAATGTTCGCATTTGCGAACTATTGTTCGCATTTGCGAACAAGGATGGATATGGGTATGTTCGCATTTGCGAACTATGGTTCGCATTTGCGAACATAGGCAGGATATGGGGATGTTCGCATTTGCGAACTATTTTTCGCATTTGCGAACAAGGCTGGGCATGGGGGGACTTCGCATTTGCGATCATGGGTTCGCATTTGCGAACCCTGCCTTGAGCTGCCACCTTCGCAATTGCGAGAAATGCTTCGCAATTGCGAAGCCAACAGCTGGGTGAAAAACCAGCAGTGCAAAAATTCAGAATTTAAACCAACGGCCTATCAACTCTTTACCCGAGCCCCCCGGGCTCCAAACCAAACATGTACACAACATAAAAAACACATTATGAACTTGTTCATGCGATCACATCGCCAATAACACATCGTTTTCATCAAATCAAGCCTCAAGTTCATGATTTTCATACTTTTGGTTTTCAAATCTTTCAAACTTGGAACTCAAGGTCCAAAACATATCAAACGACATCCAAATGTCACCAAACTTTGCAGAAAGCACATATATAATATTTAAGACTTGTACCGAGCGTCGGAACCAAAATACGAGCCCGATACCAAGGTCAATTAATTCATTTTCCTTTAACAATTACATCAAAAACAATTTCACAGAAAAATTCATAACTTGGGCTCTAGGCCTCTGAATTCGACTCCGGACACATGTCCAAGTCCCATATTTTCCTACGGACCTTTCGGGACCATCCAATCTCGGGTCCGGATCCGTTTACCAAAAATGTTGACCGAAGTCAACCATATTAATATTAATATCATTTTTATCCACATTTCTCATAGAATTCATATTTTCTATCAAAAAATCTTTCCGGCTACATGCTCGGATTGTGCACGTAAATCAAGACAACATAGAATAAGCTTTTCAGGGCCTCAGAAGCTCGAAATAATTAATAAAATAAGTGATGACCCTTTGGGTCGTCACAACCATATTCCAGATCAGTATATTGATGGTGATGGTGATAACAACACTAATATTGATGAGGTAGATGCTCCTACTCACGAAGCTGTGGAAGAGTTAGATATTCCACTCAAGAGGTCTTCTAGACCCCATACTCCTGTCACGACCCAGATTTTTCCCACGACAAGAAAGAACAAATGAGGGACTCTTTCCTAACTCAATAGACTCTGGAGGACAAGTACAGACGTCTCCGTACCTACCTCTCAAACTCTACTAAGCTTGTTCGTGAGTGGTGAGACCTATGTAACCTAGAGCTCTGATACCAACTTGTCACGACCCGGATTTTTCCCCAACATCGGGATCGTGATGGCGCCTACTCGTGGTAGCTAGGCAAGCCACTTTATTCACACTACCCTGTTTTTAACAATATTTCATATTCAATTTAACAATCAATATCATAACCTTAATTAGACAAGTGCGGAAGACCTTATAAAAATAGTAATAAGCCATCTCAAAACGAAATAGTACTGAAATCCTCTACCCAAGACGTGGAGTCACCAACACACGAACTACTACATGAATACTACGCATAAAAGGTCTGAAAGAATATAACATAATCTGTTTGTCTCGGAACAAGGAGACTATAGTTAATGACATAAATAAAAAGAAGAGACGCCGGGCCTGCGGACGCCTGCAAGCTACCTCGGTCTCAAGTATGATCAACTCCCACGCAAAAGATCTACTGCTGCTGCTCCTGATCGAAACCTGAACCTGTGCAAAAATGCACAGAAGTGTAGTATCAGCACAACCGACCCCATGTGCTGGTAAGTGTCTGGCCTATCCCGGCGAAGTAGTGACAAGCCTAGGACCAGACACCCACATAACCCTGTAAAGTTCTATATATATATACAACAAGATAACGAGAAATAATCAAGTAATAACACAATAAGGAATATCACAGAAGAACTCAACCGTTAACAACGATCATTAAGTCAACAAGGAAAATAAGTATAATGAGAAACAGGTAATATCAAGTCAATAAAATAGCAAATAAAGTGCACTGCATCACCCTTCGTGCTTTTACTCTCATCCTCACCAAATAAGCAAACAAAATGCACGGCATCACCCTTCATGCTTTTACTCTCATCCTCACCAAATAAGCAAACAAAGTGCACGGCATCACCCTTCGTGCTTTTACTCTCATCCTCACATCCATGGTACGGCATGATCCTTCGTACATGGTTCAATAATAAGGCACGGCATGATCCTTCGTGCATAATCAATAACATGGCACGGCATTAACCTTCGTGCATAAACAGTAAATCAAGGCACGACATCACCCTTCGTGCATTATCACTCTTCCTCACCCAAATAACAATCACAGTTAAGGGCAGAGAATGAAAACAACAAATCATGAACCGTCCCGACAAGGGACACAATAATCGTCGCAACAATTCCCGGCAAGGGCAATCAATATCTCACTGCAAGTATAAACAACGACTCACGGTCATGCTGGACGCCAGTGTATGGATGCTCGTCACCACAGCCCATACACCGCACTCGATCACATAGCACATAGCACATAACCCTATTCCCTCAAGCAAGGATAGAACAACCACTTACCTCTAGCCTTGAAGCCAAAATTACTCTTCAATTATAGCTTTTTCCCCGAATTTTCGCATTCAACTAGCTCGAATCTAATCACAATCGATTCCATTATATTAATAAATACTAAATAACTTTGTTTGAAAGCTTAAAAATTGTTTTCTCAAAGTTTACCCCAAAATTTCCCAAAATGCCCCTGGCCCACGTGGTCGGGACTCGGGGTTCGGACCAAAATCCGGTTACCCATCCCCCCACTAGTTCAAATATATGATTTGTTTCAAAATCGAACCTCAATTCGAGGTCCAATTGCTAAATTCATGAAAAACCTAGGTTCTACCCAAAAACATGGATTTCTACCATGAAAACCTTTGATTCTTATTGAAAAACATGATTAATGTTGTTAGGAATTGAAACAATTAAGTAAAAAGTGACTTACAATTGCTTTGGAGTGAATTTGGTCTTGAGAGCTCGTGTGTGGTGTGAGGGTTTTTGAAAAAGTGAAGAATGAACTGAAAATTTCGTTTAAGTAGAAAATTGCACAGCTGCGGATATCGCAATTGCGAACATTTGTTCGCAATTGCGAACACTACAGGGTTGGGGACTGTCATGGTCGCATTTGCGACATAATGTTCGCATTTGAGAACAATCTAGGCTTTTGGGTCTTGTCGCAATTGCGACAAATGCTTCGCATTTGCGAAGCCAGGCAACATACTGAAGGCCTCGCATTTGCGAGGTTAAGTTCGCATTTGCGAACTCTGACCCAGGTCTGCCTATCTCGCATTTGCGAGATTTCATTCGCATTTGCAAAGGTGAGCCTACTTGCCCAGGATCGCATTTGCGACTCTTTGTTCGCATTTGCGAACTTGACTTGTTTCTGGCAGACATCGCATTTGCGATTATGGGTTCGCATTTGCGAACCCAGCCTTGACCTGTCTTCTTCGCATTTGCGAGAAATTCTTCTCAAATGCGAAGCCAACAGCTGGGTGAAAAACCAGCAGTGCAAAAATTTAGAAATTGATCCTACGGCCTATCAAATCTTTACCCGAGCCCCCCGGGCTCCCAACCAAACATGTACACAATATCAAAAACACATTAGGAACTTGTTCCTGCGATCACATCGCCAATATAACATTGTTTTCATTGAATCAAGCCTCAAGTTCATGATTTTCATACCTTTGCTTTTCAAACTTTTCAAACTTGGAACTCAAGGTCCAAAACACACCAAACGACATCCGAATGTCACCAAACTTTGCAGAGAGCACATATATAATATTTAAGACTTGTACCGGGCGTCGGAACCAAAATACGAGCCCGATACCATGGTCATTTAATTCATTTTCCTTTAATAATTACAGCAAAAACAATTTCACAGGAAAATTCATATCTTGGCCTCTAGGCCTCAGAATTTGACTCCGGACGCATGTCCAAGTCCCATATTTTCCTACGGACTTTCCGGGACCGTCAGATCTCGGGTCCGCGTCCGTTTACCAAAAATGTTGACCGACGTCAACTATATCAATATTAATATCATTTTTCTCCAAATTTTTCATAAACATTCATATTTTCTATCACAACTCTTTCCGGCTACATGCCCGGATTGCGCACGTAAATCGAGGCAACATAGAATGAGGTTTTCAATGCATCGAAAGTGTAGAACCACTAGGGAAAACAAGTGATGACCCCATTGGGTCATCATATATTCCTCCCATTATTCACCCGATGAGTATGTATTACTCACTGATGGTGTGGATGCCATTGAAGATGAGCACAAGGATCAATAGATTGAAGCCATGCAAGATGAGATGAAATCTCTGCATGAGAACCATACTTATGAGTTGGTGAAATTGTCTAAAGACATGAGAGCTTTGAAGAACAAGTGGGTGTTCAAAGTTAAAGCTGAAGAACATAGGTTGAAGCCCAGATACAAAGCTAGATTGGTTGTCAATGGATTTAGTCAAAGGAAAGGTATTGACTTTGACGAAATTTTTTCTCCCGTCGAGAAAATGTCCTCCATTCGGACAGTTCTTGGTTTGACTGCTAGTCTTGATTTGGAGATTAAGAAGATGGATGTGAAAACTGCCTTTCTTCATAGTGACTTAGAACATGAGATCTATATGGAACAACCTGAGGGCTTCAAGGTAAAAGATAAAGAAAATCTTGTATGCAAACTTAAGAGGAGTGTCTATATGGATTGAAGCAATCTCCGAGACAATGGTATAAGAAGTTTGAGTCTGTTATGGTAGAGCAAGGCTACAAAAAGACGTCTTTAGATCACTGTGTGTTTGTACAATGATTTTCTGATGATGACTTTATCATTCTCTTGCTATATGTGGATGATATGTTGATTGTGGGTAGAAATGCTTCCAAGATTGACAAGTTGAAGAAACAATGAATAAGTCTTTTGGAATAAAAAACTTGGGTCATGCTAAGTAGATTTTGGGTATGAGAATTACTCGTTCGAGAAACGAAAAGAAGCTTTACTTGTCACAAGAGAAGTACATAGAACGTGTACTGGAGTGCTTCAATATGAAAAGTGCAAAGTTGGTTCGCACACCCCTTCCTGGTCATTTGAAATTGAGTAAGAAGATGTGTCCTACAAAAACGGAGGAAAAAGAGAGAATGGACATGAATCCTTATTCCTCTACCGTCGAAAGTTTGATGTATGTAATGGTAAGCACTCGACAAGATATTGCTCATGCAGTCGGTGTTGTTAGCAGATTTGTTGAAAATCTAGGAAAAAGCATTGGGAAGCTGTAAAGTGGATACTCAGGTATCTAAGAGGAAGCTCACATGAATGCTTATCTTTTGGGGGATCAAATCCAATATTGAAGGGCTATACATAGTCTGATTTGGCAGGTGACCTTGATAATAGAAAATCCACTACTCGATATTTGTTTAATTTTTCGGGGGAAGCTATATCATGGCAGTCAAAGTTGCAGAAGTGTGTCGCACTATTTACAACTGAAACAGAGTATATTGCGGCTACTGAAAGTGGCAAAGAGATGATATGGCCCAAGAGATTCCTTCAAGAACTTGGATTGCGACAGATCGAGTATGCTGTCTATTGCGACACTCAGAGTGCAATAGACCTAAGCAAAAACTCCATGTACAATGCAAGAACAAAGCTTATAGATGTGAGATATCATTGGATTCGTGAGCATGTGGAGAATGAATCTTTACAAGTCAAAAAGATTCACACAAGTGAAAATCCAGCGGATATTCTAACCAAGGTAGTACCCAAGAGACAAGTTCGAGCTCTGTAAAGAACTTGTCGCCATGTTCTCAAAATAGAATCACCAGTGCTACCTCCTTTAGGTGTATGGGACTGGATGGGGAGATTTATGGGGTGCAACCCATTAAGGTAGACTTTTCTTCCTTGTTGATTGTTTTCAAAGTTGGCAGCCATTGTAACTTTTGCATTTGTCAAATTCGGCAGGCATAGCATATGTGCAGGTAGAAAATGTCATATGTAATAGGTGCAGTAGGTGAGGTTCTACCTATAAAAGGAGAGTTTCGGCTCTCATTTAGACACACCGACAAAGAGAGAAAAGAGAGAGTAAGGTATCCATAAACTATAAGAAAATAGTTTGTGAAGAAAAATAGATTGTAATAGATATTGTAGTGAGGTGAAAAAAGTAAAAGAGTGTTTAATTCTTTTGAGGGTGTAATGGTCTTAGGAGTATTTTTTACTCGTTACTACACAGTGTAAAATTCCTCGCTATAGTAATATCAGTTGCTCTTCTTGGCCGTGGTTTTTTCCTTTATTTTGAAAGGTTTCCACGTAAAATCTTGATGTCATTATTGCTGCATTTCTATTATTGCCGATTTAACCATAACTTAGTGTTCTGCGTTTATCACTAATACCGTGAATATTATTTTTTCGGGGTTTATTCCCTTGTACTTTGCAGTACCCTCATTTGTTTTAATGTTTCTACTCCTCCAAAATAAATAGCAGTCTTTGTTAGATTCGCTTGTCAACCTGAAGAAGAGGAAAATTGTCTTAAACATTGATGAAATGCTTGTACAGATCTATTGTCACCCCTGGCAAACATGAGTAAATCATATGCAAAATTGAGGTGTGTGATGTTCAAATTGCCACATCTTGGTATTTATACTCCTTTATCTTCATTAATCTTTTAAGTTGCCTGGTCAAGTATTTCATGGCAATGGCAAACAAAAAAGGTTATGTAAGATCTGTTTGTCGAATGTGTAGTAATAGGCTTTGTCAATTCACCAATAATCATTATAGAGTATCTCACTGTTATACACATGTCTTCATTCATTGGAGGAGTTTTCCTAAATATTATATAACATGCTCCAAATACATCCATTTCATTGAGTCATATGCTTTCATCATGTCAACCTTTAGCATGCATATGGGAGATATATGTTTTCTATTATACGCTTTTACAAGCACATGAGCTAATGTATCCTGTTTAGGCAGCAAGGTGATAGTGGTGTAGTTAATGGCTGAGTACATAATACCTGCGTGAAATAAATGATATGTAAGACTCTCCATACTCTATGACTAGGTGACCATAGTTCATCATCCATACATCATTTTAGGTTCCTAAAGGAGTACTAGCACATTGCGGACCTTTAATAAATTAAAAAGGTAGGTCGCTGAAACAACAGGCGACCTATTAATGCAAACTATAGTTGCTATATCCTTTTTTTTCGAAAGATAAAGATAGATTATATTACTAGTAAAATATTAAACCCATGTTTTGCCTTAATGGACATGTCCCGTTAGGCTATCATGATTACATAATTGTCTTATGCCTATTAGGGCTTTGTCATTTCCTAGTGTTGCCAAAATATTACAAGCCCACAAAGAACATACCCTAACATCACGGGGTTTGACACAGTTACCTACAAAAATAAAACTATTTACCCTTATCTACTCACTTATTTTTCTACCCATAATCTAATTACATTTCCTACTAATAATAGTTTTTGTATAGAATTTTTTCTTTATTCTCTAATACTTTTTTATTTCAATGCTTCTTTTCTTCTTCTTTTTCTTTTTTTTTTTACTTTTCTGCTTTTTTTCTCTCGTTTTCTTCTATTTTTTTTCTTTTCTACTTTCATTTAACTTTTTTTTTATATTCTTTTTCTCTTCATAATCTAATTTTATTTATTGTTTTCACTATTTTTTATCATTCTTTTTTATACAATAAGAAAAATAATGATATAGTAAATATTTATTTACTTTTTTTAAATATAACTTGTACAATATACGTTTTATTTTATTTTTCTTTCTTAATTTTTAAATTCAATTAGTAAACTGAAATAATATTAGTTGTAACTTGATTTAATGCACTGAATATCACATTGATTATTGTTGCGCATGAATTACATAATTAGATTCTAAGAATCAACACGTGATTGTCATGCAAACCTTGATCTTCTTCCCTATAAATATCAATCAATAATGTACCATTTACAGTAATACAACTAGTTATAGAGCAAGAAAACATAATCTACGTCAATCAAATCTCCACATATACTAGTTAGAATAAAAATAATATAAAATATTAAAAAATAGAACAAAAGTATAAGTAGCGAAAAAGACTTCTAGTAACATGTGATACCAATATGGTATATATGTATACCAATAAAGCATATAATTTCTCTAGAATATTGCTATAATTATTTGCGACTATACTACTCTACCAAAACATTAAAGAATGCAATAAAAGTATGAGAAAATTACATGCTCGTATTGCTAGTTAAATATTCGCAAAAATAACTTGCTCATTTCATATACTAAGAGGATATATAGTTGTATGGGGTCTTTCCAACAATTGCCTATAACTATAAAAACTATTAATACACATAATTTGTGTCCATCAACACACAAAAATTCCAGCGTTATGCAACTCATGTTGATATAAATAATTTTATAATAGAATCACTTAAGGTGCAGCTAAAATAACCAAAATAATGTTCAAACTACTATATGATACCAATATGACATATAATTATACCAACATAGTATACAATTTTACTACTTAATTTTCGGCAACTATATGACTATACTACTATTACATAACACACATGCATACAGAGAAAAATAAAAAAAATAGTGTATCACATATTAATATAATAAGGTATTTCAAAATATTGTACTATATTATCATTATCAAAAGAAAATCAAATATTGTACCAATTAAATGTAGATAATATAACCAAAAAATAATTTAACTAGCATATGATACCAATATAGTATATAGCTATACCAATAGGGTATATCGTTGGAATGAATTATATACTAAAATGGTATATTTGTATACTATTTGGGTATACAATACAAATCCGTCTTCTTCTCTAGTTCAAATAAAAAAATAGTGTACCACATATTAATAGTATCTCTTTCATGTGTCAAGTTTCAGTTTAAATAGTTTAGCTTATAATGCTAAATTTCAGTTTTACTTCTCATATGTTTCTTTCTCGTTATTTACTTCTCATATATTTCTTTCTAGTTATTTAGCTTTATTGTTTGTAATGTATGAGTTTTCATGTTTAAGCATTTGGGATCTAACTGATAATTAATAGTTTAGTGTGAAACCTTTATGTGTGAAACTTTAGATTAGATCACCTTTTTATGTATTGTGTTTACTAGCTTCAGCAACTTATTTGGGTTGTTTATTAGAGAATATTTATTAACATGTCATACAGATACATTGTCTGGTTGCTAGGTATATCCAATTTAATGATTAGAGTTCCAGCATTGCTACAAGTAATTATGTATTTTATATTACTGTGATTAATGAGACGTTTAAGGTAGTTTAGACCTATGTTTGTTGCTAATGGCATTTTAAAATTTTAATGAGGTTATTCATCATATTTGAGTTTCAGTGTTAATAAACGTTCTTTTCTTTTTGTCATATGTGCTTTGGGGCCTCTTGTACGGGTAATAATTTTAGATTGCTTGGGTAAGAATTGTAATTAGTTTCCAAATGGGCAAATTCGGGTAAATAATTTAGGAGTCATAGGCATTTACCGTTATTTCCTCTAACATCATTCCTACCCTCCTCGTCGTTGTAGTACATATTTTCCACACACTAAGATGGTTCCGTTTTATATCCAATTTGACTTAGCCATATATATTTTCCCAGACTACACTTACAAATGATTTGCAATTTTATATTTCTTCAAATGAGTATTGACTGAATTGTACCATTCCTGACCTTTATATACAGCTGAAACTGCTAACTAGGATAAAAATAATTTAATAGAAAGTTGATTGAATAAGATTATTTTTTATAAATACAAATTAATTTGTGATTGAGCTAAAATGTAACCATAAACTATAATAGTCATTAATAATCTGATTAAACTCTTGCACGAATTCGATGTAACTTTTAGGATTTATTTTTTGTTTTAGAAACAAGTTACGCGAAAATATAATATGGAGATTAATAATGTGGAAATAAGTAGTGTAAAAATTGTAAAGCATAATTTATTTTTTATCGAATATTTGATTTAATGTATTAAAAATTGGATATATAATGTATAACTTAAATTTGTATTTTATTAAAAACTATACAAAATTTTTGTTACAATTATATATGTGAATTATTATAGGGCATTTCTATTTCATTTAACTCGGTTAAAAGAAACAACATTCGGTATTCTTACCTTTTGCTCTGTGTTTGTGGAGATGGGGAGAAAATAGCATATGATAGGTGGTTTCTCAATATCATGGAATGTCATATTTTATACTTCGGTACTGAGCAAACTATATTTCATGAAGCCATTTTCTCATGTTATTTTGATAGGAGGAATTATTTGTATTATTTGTATTTAAACGCACAACCAATACAATAAGTATCAATTGTATTCATTCGTACAACGAATATAATTTGTGTAAACTATATTCAGTGGTGAAACCAGAAATTTCACCAACTATTCAAACTTGGAAGAACTTTAAAAAAAATTCCGATAAAGGGTGTTTAATATATATTATACCTTTAAAAATATTTACCTATATATACTGTATAATTTTTCGACAAAGGATGGTCAATTGACTATGTAGCTTAGCCCCTGACTATATTCGTTCCCACAATCGTATTCATTCGCGCAATGAATACAACACGTATCAATTGTGACCAACACGGAATACAAAGGTGTATAACTTGTATCGACTGTATATATATCATGTATTGACTATATTCGTTCACGCAACGAATACAACTAAGGAGGAGTACACATAAATACAGGAAAAATAAAGTGTTCTTGTTGGGAGTCGAACTTAAGACAGCCGCTAACTAAGCATTCGCCCTAACCAACTAATCCACGTCAGTTCAAAATAATCAATTTCTTGTTTCATGGATTTCCTATAAAATTCAAATATTGCTATGAATAGTAAGTTTGCTGAAAGTATAACTACATATAGTAAATACAATATAAATGTTTGATATGTCGCGTTATTTTGCGCGAAAAGAAATCATCATTAAAATTTTTGATTTGCTAATACTTTTATTAATATGTAATATTTAGCTTTTAAAAACAATATTTTCACTGACCAATCGAATATTAGAAAACATTTTTTAGTAGTTTTTTTTTTTTTTTTTTTTTGTGATGAATGACAATTCCGTCGTATTTGCTTAATTCTAGTGACTAATCAATTTTGAGGAAGCAATGCCATAGCCCATAGGTTCTTGCATTTCAAATATATTTAAATTAAGATAACGTACTCACCACAAAAAGAAAACAAAAAACGAGCAATTGGCAGACTTTTATTTCATTTGTTCACAACTAATTAGAGCTACTTGAAAAACTCAATCGAAAACTTTGATTTGAAAATAATCTTATTAGTCAATTAAGATCCTACATCAAGAATCTGTACAGCTGAAAAATAATACGAATATTTTTTTAACGAAGTGGACTATGTATACTTTAGAAGTATAGTCAATTAGCCAAGTTGATATTAGAAAATGTTGTGGAACATGTGATCATCAATACAAATGACGGCTAAAGAATATGGTATAGTGGATGGAACTATTATTCCCTTAATCAAAGGTCTCGAGTTCGAGTCTTAGATACGAAAAAATCCTTTATAGGGAGCGTTTCTCCTCCCCCTCCCCGAATGGGCCCCTACACAGCACGAATCTGGATATAGTCATGCTCCAATGCAGATACCAGACACCGGGTAAAAAATAAAAAAAAAATCAATACAAATATGCATCTTGCGAAAATATTGGATCTAAAATAAAAAAAGATCGTTATTTTCATAAGGTGGTGGAAAGCATAATTTAATGCAAATGTCAAATTAATTCTTAAATTAGATCATTATTAACTTTTGGAATAGCGTGACAGAGTAATATAATGAAGTCCAAGTTGCAAATTACTTTACTTAAAAAAAATAAAATCTACGCACATGGCCTAAAAATAAAAGCATTCCAACAAATTATAAAAAAACTAATATAAAAAAATATTAGAGAGCATGTTCGCTTTAAGGGGGTCTATAAATTACGATATTTGAAGAGCAATGAGATGCACACAAAAAATTTCTAAAAGCGTAGAGTACTAATGGCTAACATGATGGTACATAAGCTTGGCTTCATCCTTACTATTCTTCTCATATCAGCTGGTAAACTCATATCTTTATCTCTATACTATATAAAAAATTATATCTAATTATACGCAATATAATTTGTATGGGATTGTTTCATATTGCATATGCATGCTCTGATAATGATATATCCATAATTCCATATGCATGGCATTTGATGTGTGATTTTTTGTAAAATCGAGTACATTTGACATTGATAATTATCATTGTTAATATTGCAGTGAATATTTCGTGGCTCGAAAGGACATCTGTGACTGCTACACCAAATGTCGATCATGATCTCGCTACAATCCAGAGGAGACTACTTCCACAAGCAGCTGGTGGTCTTTTCACTTGTACTAGGGCTTGTACTACCAGTGTTGATTGTAGTGATTGTTGGTTTTGTTGTGTTTGCGCACAAAACGCGCAATTTTATCCTATGTGTATATAGACTATGGCAAACACTATATGTGTTTTAATTGACGATAGCTAATTTTAGTTTTATTGTATCCTTTTCTTTCCTACCCTATGTAATAATGACATAAGTGAAGTGCACAAGTTTAAAAATAATAAAGTAAGTGAAGTGGACGAGTTTCAAAAATGGAATCACAACTCAAAGTGCTAGCGCTGGTTATTATTTTTTATTATGCATCATACTTTTACCTAATTTATTTCTGAATTTAGTGCATATATAATCTATATTTGAACCATTTCCTTGTTCGTCTTAATTTATAATACCTCCCTCTAAGTTTGTCTTCATAATATATACACACTATGTAGGATTTGAAATTGAAACCTACGATGTCATGTTTTAGAGGTTCATGTTCTAACGAACTGAATGAAGAGCGCTTTTTTATCACATAAGATATGACCATAAAGAAAATGCATTCTTTCAATACAGGTTAGTACCGAGCTTAAAAGATAAGCGAAGTTGAGGAGGGGACAAATGCTGAGTGATTTGAGCAAGAACAAGTCCTAGGTAAATTGGACACTAAGAGGGATGCTTCGCATCCAAGAGGGCGAGCAAATGAGGGCAGCCTAAGCAGCACGGTAGTGAAGTCGTACCAAGGCATTGAGGGCTTCCTAACATTTCTAGGAATGCACGCTGAGGGTGGATGTGAGGCGCCAACCTTGCATATTAAAGGGATTTTTACCTACCTATATCATATACGAAACCTTATTAGCTTCAATGTTTAAGGTTTGTGTTTATCGTATTTAAGCATACCAAATTACTATTCATATACCATAATTCAAATTAGGGATATAATTAAGCGTTCATTTATATTAGACATAACTATAGAACTGTATCTTCCCATTTTCTCTTTCCTTTCATCTCAACTGTTCACAACACACACAAAATTCACGATGCTCCTATGCTTCCTCTCATTCATCATCCCCAACTACCCACTACCGTCGAAGAATATCATATTTTCAGCTTCACAAGAAAATATTAAATTCTTTGATCGAACCGCTTGAATTCCCACTGAAAATAATAATGGCAGAGAGTTGGAAATTCTTTGACCTCTTTTTTTTTGGCAGTGGTTGAAGGTTACTGGTTAACACAGTAGAAGAAGAAGAAGAAGAAGAAGAAGAAGAAGAAGAAGAAGAAGAAGAAGAAGAAGAAGAAGAAGAAGAAGAAGAAGAAGAAGAAGAAGAAGAAGAAGAAGAAGAAGAAGAAGAAGACATATTTCCAGAATTTGTAAATATTTTGTAGTCAAATTGTAGTCAAATTAAAAAAAATTGTAGATAAATTGTAGACTATTTTTTGCAGAAGATTTTATAGAAGCTTTAGTCGTTTTGGATTTGTGAAAACAGAAAATAATGTATCTACAATCAGAATACATATAATCTACAATTTATCTACAAGATATTTACAAAATTGATATACTTGAATTTTAATATCCAAATTTTCATTTCAATTGTATCATAATTGGCATTTTCGACATAATTGTAGAAGATTTGTAGAAGTTTTAGTCTTCCCAATCTACAATTCATTTATAATTTATCCACAATATATCGACAATTCTACAATTTATCTACAATTTCTAAAAATATGTCTTCTTCTTCTTCTTCTTCTTCTTTTTCTTCTTCTTCTTCTTCTTCTTCTTCTTCTTCTTCTTCTTCTTCTTCTTCTTCTTCGAGTTTGAATCTGAAATTCAGTCAAAACCAAGTTTAATATTCACCAAAACCCCTCAAAATTGAGATATAAACTCCTAAACATATTTCGAATTATTTACAACAACACCCAATTCAAACAAATAATGATTTTTAAAACTAAAATTTGAATTCAAAGCTTTCAAGCTTTTTAATAGCTATCAATGGTGTAAAATATATGGAAGAACAGAGTTTTTCAACTTTGAGTTGTTGAAACTCAAAAATTTGAATTGCTCGTTCTTTTTTTTATTCCAGAGAATTTGAATTGTAGTTCTAGAGAAAAATACGCAGATACGAAATCTCCTTTCCATTTTTAAAATATGAATTTAATGTAGAATCAATTACCACCAAGATTGTCTCATTAATTTCAGCCTGTCTTTAGGGAATATTCTGCCATTTTAATGCCTCATAGTCGAATGGTACAAATTTTGTAGGTAAAACGTGAAGTGAGCTATTAATTAAGAAAGTATGCACATTTAGGGTAATAAGGTTTCATATATGGTATAGGTAGGTAAAAATTCCCATGTTAAATAGGAAATCAGGGAGAGAAGTGGGGGAATTGCAGCGCTGCCCAATTTTTATGCCACCTTTTCACCTATACCTTATTTTTAAAAATTATTGATTTCGTAACCACTTAATAGAAATTTCATGTTAATATGACCATTATACCCCTTCCAAAATATATAAAAATGAGTCTCTCCTATGTATTCACATATTCAAATTGCAGATCTCTTCCGTAGCTCCTCCATTGGTCAGTTACTCCTAAGATCGCGTCTCGTAAGTATTCAAATTCCATATTTAAATCCAGATTCACCTCTAGTATTCAAATTCATCTCCAGTGTAAGTATTCAAATTCATCTCCAGTATTCAAAATATATTTTGAATTTTGTGTTTTCTGATTAATTGATTGGAGTTCTTTCACTAAATTAATCTAAATTCAAATTCATCTCCAAAATTCAAAATGTTTTCTGTACATAACCAGCTGAATTTTTTTTGTTATTATTTGAAAGCTTCAACAAGAGGCCGAAGTAAATTAAAAATCATATTGCACTAAAAATCTTCCGCCAACCAACTGAAGTTATTTTGTTATTATTGAAAAACTTCAGCAGGAGGCCGAAGTTTTGCACCTACACTAGCTAAAGATTAAAAATCATAATGCACTAAAAATCTTCGATCAACTAGCTGAAGTTTTTTTGTTATTATTGAAAAACTTTAGCAAAGAGGCCGAAGTTTTGCACCTACACTGGCTAAAATTAAAAAATCATAATACACGAAAAAACTCCGGCCAACCAGCTGAAGGTTTTTTGTTATTATTGAAAACATTTAGCTGGAGGCCGAAGTTTTGCACCTACACTGGCTAAAAATTAAAAATTATAATGCACTAAAAATCTCCGGCCATCCAGCTGAAGTATTTTTGTTATTATTTAAAAACTTCAGAAGGAGGCCGAACTTTTGCACCTATACTGGCTAAAATTAAAAAATATAATGCACTAAAAATCTTTGGCCAACCAGCTGAAATTTTTTTGTTATTATTGAAAAATATCAGCAGGATGCCGAAATTTTGCACCTACATTGGCTAAAATTAAAAAATCATAATGCACTAAAAATCTTCGGCCAACCAGCTGAAGTTTTTTTGTTATTATCGAAAAATTTCAGCAGGGGGCCGAAGTTTTCCACATATAATGGCTAAATTAAATAAAATTATAATGCGCTAAAAAAACTACGGCCAAACAGCTGAGTTATATACTTCATCCTACTGAAGTTATTTAGTTCATTTGATGCAATGCCTAATATTCAGTTTTTTGTTAATTCCTGCTGCACTTATATAGTTCATTCCCTCTGGTATATATCGAATTTAAATAGAATAAATATTAAAAAACCACACAGAAACTTATAACAAAAACTTAAATTTCATTAAATATAAAAACATATTACATAAAGACATAATAAAATATTAAAACATATTACATAAATTAAAAAAAATATCATCCATTCCATCATCATCATCGCCGTCGTCGTTGTCATTGTCGTTTCCAGGTGGACGAGCATCATTATCGGCAAGATGTCAAATCTTGCATACATTACAAGAGTGTCAAGCTTGTTGTTAATTTCTTCGAGTTCCTTGTCATACTTTTCTATGAGCTCATCAAGTTTCAACTCAAATGCCTCAATGATGTCTTGCTTTATCTCGTCCAATATTTGCCTAATGACAGCATCCATTTTTCTACTTTGTGTATTTTATATATCTACTCAAATGTATGTGTTTGAGTGAATAAACTCAGAAGGAATATCGTCATTATATAGGGAGAAAAAACCTTTTGCACGGTATATGAAAAGGCAAAAAGGAATTTTAAAGGTTGTCTACTAAAAAGCGTGCATGAATATGATATGAATGTATTTATTACACTAACACATACCGCAAACTAAATGTAATTACTATTTAATTGTCTAGGTTAATGTTGTATATTATTCAATTAATGCTATAGTTTTCTGTAAAAACATTCGGATGAATATCTTGAAGTTTTTTAGGCCATTTGTAAAATTTTCAGCACTTACCTGCTGAAGTATTTTTCCCCTATAATTATGAATCACCATGATAAAAAAACTTCAGCTAATATGCTCAAGTTATTAAGGTTATCTCTAAAAACATTATCAGTTATAAGCAGAAGGTTTTTTTTTTTTGCTAGATTGTTTAATTATGTGATATATCTTTTCCAAAAAAAATTCAGTAGAAGATGCCTAAATGATTTAGTGTTTTCGTAAAAACTTAAGCACATACAACATAAAAATTCTTCCGTAGACTTTCCTAATAGTTTCCACTAAACATGAATATGCAGGATGAATTCGATTTGCATTGTTATAACATTCAATGGAAGATGGACTCCTGCTTTCAAATACTTGGATCACGATACAAAACTAATGTTACTTAGTAAGGACATATCATTCAATACTTTCCTGAAGAAAATTAGTGAAGTTACAAATATTGATTCATCCAGATATCTATTAAAAGTGTGGTTTGATATCAAACTGAATACAAGCAAAGGAATGCTTGTTGCTTCAGATGAACAACTCGCTACCTGTATACATTTGCTTACAACTGATTCAGCATACAAGAATTGCCATTTTTTCATTGAAAAAAATACAACTTTCTGAATCAGCAACATTCAATCAATCTAGTGCATATGCAATAGAGTCTGAGCCTTTTGTTGAGTATAGATATGAAGTACGAAAGCCAATAATGGAAGTAGACAGAGTGCAACAACCTTCTAACCTTATAGCGCCTTCAGAATACATAGTGTTGCAACAATTAGCCCCTCCGCTGATAAATTCATACCAGTTTCTCGATGACCAAGAAGAAGAAGGACAACTAATAATGCAAATTGACAACAACCACAAAATCCAACAAAGCTTTTCTTCACCTTCTACAATGATAAATAACAATGAAGATGAAGTAAACATGGAGCTTATACCGATAACATCACATAGAATTGAAGAAATTGCTGAAAGATCTTGTGCTTCTCAGAAATCAAGAAAAAGAGTGAGGATAAAGGCGAAAGTATCTCCACCATGTAAAATACTAAGGCATGATGCATTTCCTGAGGAAGTAAGAGTTGGATAAATCTTTAAGAACAAACAAAACATGACTAAATTTTTCTACAGCTTGGAGATAAATCAAAAAGTTGAATTCACTACTGTTAGATCATGTTCCAAGAGATACGAGCTGAAATGTATTGAGGACAAATGTGATTGTAATGTACGTGCTACCGGAATAAAAAATTCCACACTGTTCAAGGTGATAAAATATGATAAGATCCATGAATGCTCGGTTGATGCAAAAAAATCAGATCACAAGCATGCTACATCAAATTTTATAAGCTAACAAATTATGGAACATGTTCGATACAATAAGATAGAGGTTACACCAGTCTTTGTAGAAAATGAAATGAAAAAGAAATTTGGAATTGACATTGGTTATCACAAGGAAAGGTGTGCTATTCAAAAAGTTGTTGCTTTCATTAGGGGAACACCTGAAGAGAACTACCAGATTCTTCCTTCATACCTATACATGATGGTGACCAAAAACCCAGGAACGTACACAAGCATAAAGAGATGAACAGAATAGGTAAGGAAAATAATACTAACCATCAGCCTTAAGTTTCAAAATTTTACTATTTGAAAAACTTCAAACCTTATGATTTGTTTTTTTTTGTGTTTCAATGTACACATTTGCTTACTTGTTCTTTGCTCCTACGACATCACTAGCTAGTTGGTCCTACTGTAGACCTGTTATTGCGGTAGATGCAACATTTTTTAAGTCAAAATATCGTGGTGTTCTTTTTGTTGTTGTATCAGAGGATGTCAACAATCAAATCTTTCCTCTATGTTTTGGTGTGGCAGAGTCAGAAAACAATGAGGCATACATTTGGTTCTTCGGGGAAATGAGAAAAGCAATTCAACTCCGCCATGAACTGGTTTTCTTGTCAGATAGAAACCAATCAATTGCAAATGGTATTAGAAGAGTTTTTCCTGAAGCTCACCATGGTATCTGCTTATATCACTTTGAGAAAAATTTAAAGCAAAGACATGAAAGGGCCATGGTAATAAATCTATTTCAAAGTGCTGCAAGGTCATACAAACGTGATGATTTTAATTAGTTAATGTCCCAACTCAAAAGTATTGACAAGAAAACATACAATTACATAATGGAAGAGCCTCCTGAGAGAAGGGCTTGATCGTGGTTCCCACGGTGACGTTATGATATGCTAACAACAAACATGGTAGAATCAATGAATTCTGTTTTACTAAAAGGGAGGGAAATGCCTATTTTAAGAATGTTAGGTTTCATTCACGAAAAACTGGGAGAGTAGTTTTATGAACGGAGAAAAAAGGCAAATGAAGCTTTTCACAGAGTATCAATATGGGCAGAAGAAGAGATGACTAAGAAGATGGACTTGACTTGTGTCACGACCCCAATCCCGGTCGTGATGGCGCCCAACACAACTGCTAGGCAAGCCCGACCATTTACACTCTCATCCCGAGCATGAAGCTCAAATCAATTACCTGAACATTTATGTCAACAATAAAGCATAACTGTATAACAACCCCAGAGATCTAGGGTCACGAGTCTAGAGCCTCTAAACAAGATCGGATAACAACATCTAGACCAAATACTAAAGTATGAATAATTTATATACAAAGGAAAAATAGAATAAGAAGAGAAGCCAGGTTCTGCGAACGCCAGCAGCTACCTCAGCAACTCGGATAGATACTGATAAAAGCTGGAGTGCTCGTCTATCCCTCATGTGTACCTGAATCTGCACACAAAGGTGCAGGGAGTAGGGGTGAGTACTAAGTACTCAGTGAGTAATAAATATATAAAAGCAGTTGAAAGAAGGAAATCCACAGAATACCACAGTATGAAGCTAACTACAGTCCGAATCTCCTACGAACTAGCATCAACAGTACAATACAACTACCACAGAATAATTTAACAAATAAAGATGCAATGCAATGCACATAACCGCTACGGCGTGTAGCCCGATCCATTTAACGTCGACGGCGCTCACTGGGGGTGTGTACAGACTCCGGAGGGGCTCCTACAGCCCAAGCGCAATACTGCTGCGGCGTGCAGCCCGATCCTCATATCAACCGCTGCGGCGTGCAGCCCGATCCTCATATAAACCGTTGCGGCGTGCAGCCCGATCCATCCTCAGTCCACATAAATCAGATAAGTCACAAAAACAGTTCATTTTTCTTAATTCTAATTCCCAGTTCCTAATTTATGAAAAGTACTTTAACTTTTATTTAATTTGCAAAAACCGGTGACTTAACATTTCAATAGTGTGATTTCAAATTCCAGGAGTGAGATCATTGATTAAGCAAGTATAGCTATCACATAAATACTATCCCCTAGGGATACTACAGGTCGGCACAAGGCCCCAAACAAGGCTTACAGCCCATAAATATGTCAAACACAGCGTATTTCCATCACTAATAGCATATTTTCCATATCCGGGATGAACCAAGTCTCAATCCCCAGTCACAATCAGTCTCGCACCTGCCACGGGGTGCGAGCCACGCCCTACTAGTGTCACATTGTGCTAAGCCGGGGTTTCGAACCCTCAGGCTACCATATACACAAACTACTCACCTCTAGCCGGCCGTAGACTCGTCCGCGATACCTTTTCCCTTCAAATTTGCCGCCTCTTGCGTAGAATCTAGTCAAACACAACAATTATATCAAATACGGGTCAAAGAATCATAACCCATTTCTATTTACATGAAATTCGCATAAATACACTAAGTTGGTAAAACCCGGACCCCGGGCCCGCTTCTTGAAAAATTCCGAAATTCATACCAACAGATTCCTCGTCTCGCCACGAGTCCGTGCATATAAAATTTATCGAAATCGGAGTTCGAATGGCCTTTCAAAACCCAAAAATTCGTTTTCATGATTTATGCCCTAGTTCTTCACAAATTCTACCAATTTCAGGAATTTTGGTGCTGATTATAGCATAAAATCATGTTTTTGATTCAATGAACTTACCTCCAGCGATTACCCATTGATTTCTCTCTTAAAAATCGCCTCAAAAGCTTCTTCCCGTTCCAAAATTGGAAGAAAACTCGACCTGCTCATTATAGGTACACTGTTTACGCGTTTTACTGCTCCCAATGGATTCCTTGTGAAATTCTAATGAATTTAGGCTTTTGAATTACTCAATTTGACCTTATAATGAAGGAGATATGTAGGTTTTAAGATTTGCAAATAGTGCAGGTTTTTAATACGCCGTCAGGGGCAGTTTCGTCATTAACCTGAAAATCTGGGCAACCTTAGTAAAATAGCCATAAAATCCTCATACGATGTCCAACTTCGATGATTCTTTTTGCTAAGGGTCCGTAATTACGATACGGATCTAATTCTTCATTCAAAACAGTAATCGGAGCTCATTTGTTCAATATAATATCATTTATGCTTGAAAAAACGATGTCGAAGCATAAGAAAAACGAGCATAACGCAACCCAAACCTATCTGACACTCATCCGAGCTCCTCGGGACAGTATACGAACATACTAAAATGCCACATATGATCATGTAAACTTAGTTTCACTCTCAAAACACCAAAACTAATATCAAAATACCAAATTTACATCGGATTCAAGCCTAAGTTCTTCCAAAACTTCTGAAACTTGCATTTGATCTAAAACTCGACCTAAACACCTCCGAGTGATCTAAAATTTTGCACGCATATCCCAAATCACCTAACGGAGCTACTGCAACTATCAGGATTCCATTCCGATTCCCGGATCAAAGTCTCACTTACCGTTCGGATTTCATCAAAATTCGACCTTAGCCAATTCAAGCCTAAAACTTCACCGGACCTCCGAATTCGATTCCGATTGCTCTCCTAAGCCATAAATGATCCTCCAAAACTAGTCGAATCATCAGAATTCAATTCCGAGCTGCCAAAGTCATCGGTCAACATTCGGTTGACTTTTCCAACCTATTCTTCTCAAAAAGGGATTTATGGCCTTATTTCTATCTAAATTCCCTCCGATTTGCTTCTAAATTTCCAAACACATATAAGTTAGCATATTGAAGTATTAAATGGAGAAAATGGGGCGATAACTCCCATAACGACGGGCTGGGTCGTTACATTCTCCCCAACTTAAACAAACGCTCGTCCTCGAGCGTACCTAGAGTTGTACTAGAAGCAACCCAATACTTGACTGACCTTACCAAGCATATATGCGGGGTGGTACCACGTCACCCTATCCATCATAAGTCTGATAACACAATATAGCTGAACTTTCACAGTCCATCTGAAACATAGACCACATTGCACCTCCGAAATCATATGCCAAATCTGAATCCCACGTCTATATTCAGAATACACTCGAACCAACTGTAATAGCCCATACTCGCCACTCCGGGTGAGATCTTATGGTGTACCAAACAACTCAATCACTCGAGATGATGCCCTCTAATCACAACAATTTCCCACGATAACCAAATATTACCGAAAAACCTTTCTCGTTAGCTAAACTCTTTTTCCAACACCTTCATGTATGTTGCCCAAGGCAACCAAACACATGATATATCGAATCCATCTCTCAGGTCATCCATTCATGAATCCATTTCCCTTTTTGACCGACATTACAATATATTTTGGAGCCAAACCTCGATGTATTCCTTTCTAACCAGCTGAAATCATATATGCCCGCACTTATTAATGGCTCCAACGATCATTCCGATTATGACACACCGCACTGGTGATATGACACCTCAACACCGGCCTAAGCCATAATGAGCACAACACAGGCTCCAATAAGAAACGCTTGAACATACTCAAATCATGACAACTACCTCAAACAAGGAGCTGTAATTCAAATTCCTCAATACCGTCACAACACATAACTGAGATCTTGTCTCACATCATAGAATTAGAGTACTTGAATCCTCCTCGAAAGGTCATAACTTCACGTGGCCTTGCCACGACTCATGATTCCATCCAAACACTATTACTCCCGAAGCACCTCAAGTCACCATGCTCAAAACAGTCAGCCACGCACAGATTTAGGTCTAAACTCAAGAAATCAATCTCACCCACGGTGAAACAATTAATATACGCCATCAAATCTTGTAAGGACACAACCGATGCGCCAGTCGCCGAGCGACACCCAACACTGACTTTCCTCAGAGACTAGGAAGTATAGTACGCAAGGTAACCTATAGAAAAAAAAATACTATGCTCCATATTACATGGTTGTGGCGTGCAACTTGCTCAAAATGACATACCCGTGGTGGCGTGCCACCCGATCTAGATACCATACCTGTGGCGGCGTGCCACCCGATCCAAATAACCCGTGGCGGCGTGCCACCCGATCCACGCAAAACTCTCGCAAAAAAAAAAAAAAATGCACACTGAGTCAGATTTCTCATTACAACAAACATATATAGCCTCAAGCTCGGCCGCAAGATATGCATCCGACAAAGTCTCCCCAATACCGAAACTGGATCAATAGTAGAAACCTTTGCACTGATATCCGCCACGAAGGCCCCACTGACAAAGCAATACCTACCCGCCGTCCGCTGGTCCTGGGTACAACTACCCTGTTGGAGCATACTCTGATGCACTCTATTAAGCAATTTGTGCCATTTCCGACATAGTCCATATCACATTAGTCTATACGACTTGACTTATGACAACCAGTCTGAAATAGATTATCATAACCCCAAATTCATCATATCAAACTAAGAGAGAGCCACTAGGGCTTCCAATTTCCAATTATCGCTAAACGATGCCGATACCCCGATATACAACCAGTGCTAGGCGGATTACGAGAACTTCTAGTCTCCATTACCTATATAACACATGATTCACTATGCGCCACATTCCACTGTACGAATACTTAACACACATCAATCATTCATTCATACCACGAAAGTCATTCAAAAATTTCCCTATGCCATCAACAACTCAATCATCACAGTCGATCCAACAAGAGAATACCATCATACCACTAGGTATTATCAGTTTACATTACCTTGTCCTTTTTGACCACATATCCTGCCAACCACTAGAATAGCAGTACCATTGATCGATTCTTAAATCACCTGCAGCTACCCGCACTACCCAATAATTTTTAATGACTTCCCATATATTATGAACTGATCTCAAGACCTTGAACATGCCATTATCAACTTCCTATAACACATCGCATATACCATACCACACTAAGATAACATGGAAAATTTCCATCCCTCTCCTACGCCTCATACTTCGACACACTCAACTAGTCAAGGACCTTCATGATCCCATATAGAAGAAAAGTCATTACACATTCCATGTTTCGCATACCGACCGAAATATACTCCCTTTCAAACCACGATAGAAAACATCACAAACTCTTTCTCCTAATTTATTGCACAAGATGAACTGCCAGGACTGAGTCCCTTTTACCCAAACCCAGCTAAGCAAACTGCCAGCACGCAAGAGCTTTGTTGTACAATACTTGCAAGACTCATTACTTCGAACACATGCCAGGGATTAATCTTATCCTTATTACACCGTTTCGGTTCATTATCAAGCTGTCCCATTTAACCAATTTCCTTTCTAATTCATCTTTAATTTAATATTAGCCTTTACTGTAGCACCACAATACCTCAACTCAGGTTACCACACGAGACTCATACATAAGACTACACGGTCTCAGGCTCACAGGCCGCTGAATACTCACTCAATGTTTCCCAGAAGTTCCACATTCTACAATGCTTTATTTTGAAGAACTTCCTGCGATTTGGAATTCGTTATCATTACCTCCCAATACGGATACATAGAATCCCATCATTCACATAACATAACACAAGTCTTGATTTCTTCTAACGAAACCACCGTCTTTAGCCATATAGACAATCTTAATACACCTGACTGTTACAAGCAAAATCTTAAACACCGCAAAACCATTCTCGGGCGTCATTCACCCTTATTCAATTATAATCCAACCGTCTTATTGAACAGAACCACTCGTGCCTTGTTAGAACTCTGTCACCGCAGAACATGATTTCATACAGATGCAATTAGCTATCTTTCTTTTCTATACATCGAACATTCTTTACCAACAGCAGTTCAAGTCATCCTAGTATTTCTTCACATCTACGAAGCACCATAACCTTTATACGAATTTTCCCAATAGACTAGAGACAGAACCAACATAGCACACAACAGTGCAATCAGTTAATCAATAACAACCTCCCCAACTTGGCTCGGAGTCATACATCAAAGCACTTTTAGCCACTCATATCATTATTACTCAAATGATGCCACAAGGTTATAGTGAGATTAAACTCAAGTCATTTACAAGCCTTGACAGAGACTCGAATCTTCAGAGACCTTAACTCTTCTGCAATTCTTTCATTTATACACATACCACAGTTAAGCCTACTCTCTTTAGGTGACAGAAATCTTTTCTAAGTCCCAAATTTTTCAAATATTTTTGGCAGAGTTCCCTTTGTAAATTGGCCTATCCACCTGCCAAAGAATCACCAAACCATTCTAACAATACATCCACAACTCAACAAGACATCACAATGCATTTCAACAACATTAAATCTCATTACTATACGAATCATATTATCACAATTAATACCTGAACATGCGTTGCAACCGCTCGAATCATAACATATATCAAATACCCTTCAATTACACATCAGAATCGACCCACCTACCTTGCCTCAATCTAGTATTTCAATACAACACCTTCCACCAGGATACACATAGCATAATCACTTTAGTCTTCCTGCGTCTAAACGCGTTCTACTACACGTAAGGCACTTTACCTTCCAACTAAGAGATATGATAAATATTCACCACGCCCGTAGCTCGGGGCTACACAACAGATTACAATAAGGATCTAACACCTGACAGCTCGTACATTATTAAGCTGCCATTTCCACAGAGTTAGGAACAATACCGATCACACGAAATTTCATAATACCATTTTGTAAAATCAGCACTTTGGTGCTCATGTCATAGACAAAGATCTGGCCTCAAGTCCTCCCGACTGGCCCACCATGAACTCGTAGAGATTATATCTCGCCCCTCGATCAGGGAATCACAAACCTCAAGGCAATTATATTACCGAGCGCTCGAAGCGTACACAGACGTGTGGAAACAATTCAAAAAATTATATCTCAAGCTGAATCAAGTACGCACGATAAGAATTCCAAGAAATGTGAAGTGTTTCCTAAAGGTTTGCAGCTTCCCGAGGATAAGTACAGGCGTCCCCGTACTGTCACGACCCCAAATCCGGTCGTGATGGCGCCCAGCACATTGCTAAGCCAGCCTGACCAATCAATATAAACAACGGAGCTAGACGCTCTCTTTTAGCCCATTTAAGCATATTAAATCACGAAGCAATAGCGATACAAACAACGAAAACAGGGAACCAAGTCCCATAATACATCAACTCCCATAGACCAAGGGTCAAGAGTCATGAGCCTCTACTGAACATGAGTGTATAAAGGTTTACAAGATACCAAGTGCGGAAAGAAATGTCAATACAAAATCAAAAGACAGTAGGAAGGAATATCGGGTCCTGCGGACTCTGCAGCTACCTCAAATATCCACAAACGTCGCCTCGCACAACTACTGGATCACTGCTGAGAGGTACCTGGATCTGCACACAAGGTGCAGGGAGTAAAATGAGTACTGCCAGACTCAGTGGTAATAAACAAGGGTAAGACAGCGCAGATAAGAAATCCGCAATAAAGCACTATGTAAAGCTATAATCGGCTACCCTGTCATAGAATCAATATTCTCTGTACCTGTACCAACAATTACCAATAAATAGCATAACAGCTAGCAGATGTAGCTAAATGCAATGCAATGCATGATATGACCGCTACGGCGTGTAGCCCGACTCCAATTTTGGGTACCCGTGCTCACTGTGGGGGTTCAGACTCCGGAGGGTCTCCTACAGCCCAAGCACAATATCACTGCGGCGTGCAGTCCGATCCAACATATATACTGCTGCGGCGCGTAGCCCGATCCACTACCAGTCAGCTAATATGCAATTACAGCCTCGCAAGCTTAAAAGTAGTTTTTGAAAACATCTTTTATCATTTTTCAGTTGAAAACAGTAATATCAAGTTCCAGAGATTGGAAATAGCATGATAACAAAAATAGTTGTGGACTAGTAGTAAACTAGCATGTCTATGTGATAAGACAATGATAACGATCCTCGCGGGATCCAATAACCGGCTCACGGCCCACATGTATACTCAACCGCCCAAGAAGGGGGTTCCTCGGCTCAAGAGTAGCCATTATCACAATATATATATATGCAACCATCCGAGAAGGAGGTTCGACGGCTCTAGAATAGCCAATAATACAGTATCAACAGGTTGGACTAATATATAGTCTCCAATTCATGATCGACCCCGCACTCTCGAGAGTGTGCGTGTCTCGCCGCTATACAGCGTCACAAAGTGGTATACCGGGGTTTCGAACCCGCTGGTCATCACCCACATCTATTACTCACCTTAATACGGCGTGACGACTACTCCGCAATGCCCTTGCCACGAGAATCAAGCTCCGCACGCGTAGAATCTGATCAAATACAGTAAAAATACAACAATTTAGGCCAATGGGACGACACCCAATCAATACAACTCAATTTACATCAAAATTCCCAAAGTTGTCAAAACCCGAGCCCCGGGCCCACATTCCGAAAATTTACGAAATTCACATTTCCGGAACCCTCGTCTCAATACGAGTCTAAGCATATCAATTTTACCAAATTCGGACTCCATTTGCCCATTCAAAACCTTGATTTTCTAAAGTCCAAGACTAGGGCTAAATCCTCCATAAATTACCCCAAATTCCTCCATTTTCATGATATAATTGCATAATATTACCAATACTAATCATAGTTTAAGTCCATAGATGATTACCTGATGATTTCCCTTGAATTTCTCTTCAAAATCGCCCAAATCGCCTCTAAAGCCGAGACCCAAAATGTGTGAAATGTTCTGAAATTTTTCTAACTTCCGATACACTTACTTACAGCGATTTTCGCTTCTGCGGAAGAATTTCCGCTCCTACGCGTCCGCTTCTGCGGAGATTCGATCGCACCTGCGGATATTTCCGCTTCTGCGACTAGGCGTCCGCCTCTGCGGACTCGCCTAAGCGGCTTCCCTTCCGCTTCTGCGATCCCTCACCCCACAGCCCTTGGCCGCTTCTGCGGCTCACTTTTACGCTCCAGCGGTTCCGCTTCAGCGGACAATGTTCCGCTTCTGCGGTCCTCAGCGCTTCTGCGCTCCCCGTCCACTTCAGCGCACCCGCTCCTGCGCCCATAATTCCGCAGGAGCGGAAACAACAGAAACAGGACTCTTTAAACCTGTAATTTCCATGTTTTTATCCCGATTAACCATCCGGAAACACCCCGAGGCCCCCGGGACCTCATTCAAACACACCAACACATCCTAATTCCTTATTCGAACTTGTTCCAATCATAAAAACACCATCCTAACATCAAAATCACCAATTATCCACGGATTCAAGCCTAAGTTTCTTCAAAACTTTCAAAACTAACCTTCAACCCAAAACCCGATCAAACGATGCCCGAATGACCTGAAAATTTGCAGACACATCCAAAATCACATAACGAAGCTACAGAAATTGTCGGAATTCCATTCCGACCCCCGGATCAAAATATCACCTACCATCCGGTTTTCACCAAAATTCAACATTCGCCAATTCAAGCTTAAAACTACACCGGACCTCCGAATTCAATTCCGATTGTTCTCCTAAGTCATAATTGATCCCCCGGAACTAGTCGAATCATCAGAATCCGGTTCCGAGCAGTCTAACTCAATAGTCAACTCTTGGTTGACTTTTCATATTCAAGCTTTCTTCAAACATGCTATTTGTTTCATTTTCAATTCAAGTCACTCCTAACTCACCCGATATACTCTAATACTGTTTTAAAAGCACAATATATGTAAATGCAAGGTAACGGGGTGGTAATTCCCGTAACGACGGGCCGGGTCGTTACATTCTCCCCAACTTAAACAAACGCTCGTCCGCGAGCGGGTTAAGAAACATACCTGGAGCATCAAACAAGTGTGGATATCTGCTCCGCATTTCCTGCTCGGTCTCCCAAGTTGCTTCCTCCACGGGACGACCTCTCCACTGCACTTTTACTGAAGCTATGTCCTTAGATCTCAGTTTACGAACCCGTCGACCCAAAATGGCTACCGGTTCCACATCATAAGTCAAATCCTCATCTAGCTGTATCGTGCTGAAGTCCAACACATGAGACGGGTCTCCGACATACTTTCGGAGCATAGATACATGGAACACCGGGTGAACTCCCGACAAACTGGGTGGCAAAGCAAGCATATAAGCCACCTCCCCAACTTTCCTAAGCACCTCAAAAGGTCCAATGAACCTTGGGCTCAACTTTCCTTTCTTTCCAAACCTCATAACACCCTTTATAGGCGAAACTTTCAGCAACACCTTCTCACCTACTGAATAAGACACATCTCGGACCTTCCGGTCTGCATAACTCTTATGACGCGACTGAGCTGTGCGAAGTCTCTCCTGAATCACCTTCACCTTATCTAAGGCATCTTGGACTAACTCTGTCCCTAACAACCTAGCCTCGCCGGGCTCGAACCAACCAACCGGAGACCTACACCGCCTCCCATATAAAGCTTCATACGGTGCCATCTGAATGCTGGACCGATAGCTATTATTGTAAGCAAACTCCGCCAAAGGCAAATAATCAGCCCATGAACCACCAAAATCAATGACACAAGCACGCAACATGTCCTCCAATATCTGAATAGTACGCTCAGACTGCCCATCCGTCTGTGGATGAAATGCTGTGCTCAACTCTACCTGTGAACCCAACTCTCGCTGAAATGTCCTCCAGAACTGAGATGTGAACTGGGTACCTCTGTCCGATATAATGGAAATAGGAACTCCATGCAACCTCACTATCTCACGGATGAATATCTCCGCCAGCCGCTCTGAGGAATAAGTAGTACACACTGGGATGAAGTGAGCTGACTTAGTCAGTCTATCCACAATCACCCAAACTGAATCAAACTTCCTCGCTGTCCGAGGGAGTCCACTAACAAAGTCCATAGTTATTCTTTCCCACTTCCACTCCGGAATATCAATTCGCTGGAATACACCACCAGGTCTGCGATGCTCATACTTGACCTGCTGACAGTTTAAACACCGAGCCACATGGCTCACAATATCTTTCTTCATCTTTCTCCACCAGTAATGCTGCTTCAAATCCTGGTACATCTTCGCGGCTCCTGGATGAATAGAATACCACGAGCTATGGGCTTCCTCCAATATCAATTCACGAAGGTCGTCAACATTGGGCACGCATATCCGGCCCTGCATCCGCAACACACCATCACTATCAATAGTGACATCCCTAGCATCATCATGCTGAACTCTGTCCTTAAGGACAAGTAAGTGTGGATCATCATACTGGCGCTCTCGAATACGATCATATAAAGAAGAACGAGCTACTACATAAGCCATCACCCGACCGGGCTCAGAAATATCCAGCCTTACCATCTGGTTAGCTAACGCCTGAACATCAACTGCTAGGGGTCTCTCCCCAACTGGAATATACGCCAAACTACCCATACTAATAGCCTTCCGGCTCAATGCATCAGCCACTACATTGGCTTTCCCGGGATGATACAAGATAGTAATATCATAGTCTTTAAGCAACTCAAGCCATCTCCGCTGCCTCAAATTTAGATCTTTCTGCCTAAACAAATGCTGAAGGCTGCGGTGGTCTGTATATACATCACAAGATACACCATATAGGTAATGCCTCCAAATCTTCAAGGCATGAACAATAGCAGCTAACTCCAAATCATGAACAGGGTAGTTCTTCTCGTGGGGCTTTAGCTGACGAGAAGCATATGCAATAACTCTACCCTCCTGCATCAACACACAACCGAGTCCAACTCTGGAAGCATCACAATACACCGTATATGACCCCGAAGCCGATGGTAACACAAGTACTGGAGCCGTGGTCAAAGCCTCCTTGAGCTTCTGAAAGCTCTCCTCACATTCATCAGACCACACAAATGGAGCATTCTTCTGTGTTAGCTTAGTCAACGGTGAAGCAATAGATGAGAAATCCTGAACAAACCGACGATAATAGCCTGCCAAGCCGAGAAAACTCCGAATCTCTGTAGCCGAGGAAGGTCTGGGCCAATTCTGCACTGCCTCAACCTTCTGAGGATCAACCCGAATACCCTCACTGGACACTATGTGTCCCAGAAAACCCACAGTATCAAGCCAGAACTCACATTTAGAAAATTTTGCATAAAGCTTCTCTTCCCTCAACCTCTGCAATGCCACTCTCAAATGCTGTGCATGCTCCTCCTGGCTGCGTGAATATACAAGGATATCATCAATAAAAACGATCACAAAAGAATCAAGGTACGGCCGAAATACATTATTCATCAAGTGCATGAATGCTGCCGGGGCATTAGTCAGCCCGAAAGACATCACCAGGAACTCGTAGTGCCCATATCGCGTCCTGAACGCTGTCTTCATAATATCTGAGTCCCTGATCTTCAACTGATGATAGCCCGATCAAAGATCAATCTTAGAGAATACACTAGCTCCCTGGAGCTGATCAAATAGGTCCTCAATACGAGGCAATGGGTATTTATTCTTCACTGTTACCTTGTTCAGCTGCCTGTAATCAATGCACATTCTCATTGTGCCATCTTTCTTCTTTACGAACAACACCGGTGCACCCCAAGGTGACACACTTGGACGAATAAAACCCTTATCTAAGAGTTCCTGAAGCTGTTCTTTCAATTCTTTTAACTCTGCTGGTGCCATGCGATAGGGAGGAATAGAAATGGGCTGAGTGCCCGGCACCAAGTCAATGCCAAAATCAATATCCCTGTCCGGCGGCATGCCCGGCAGGTCTGAGGGGAATACATCTGGGAAATCCCTCACAACAGGTACAGAATCAATGCTAGGAGATTCAGCTCCCACATCTCTCACAAAAGCTAAGTACGATAAACACCCTTTTTCAACCATCTTCCGAGCTTTTAAGAACGAAATAACACGGCTAGGGACGAAATCAGTCGAACCCCGCCACTCAATCTGAGAAATACCAGGAATGGCCAACGTAACTGTCTTAGCATGACAGTCCAATATAGCATGGTACGGAGACAACCAGTCCATACCCAATATAACATCAAAGTCCACCATACCCAACAATAACAAATCTGCCTGGGTCTCCAGACCCCCAATAGATATAACACGGGATCTATAGACATGATCCACAACAATCGTATCACCCACGGGGGTGGATACATGAACAGGTAAATCAAGACTACCACGAGTCGCACCCAAATGATGTGCAAAATAAGAGGACACGTAAGAATATGTGGATCCCGGATCAAATAGAACAGAGGCATCTCTGTGACAGACAGAAATGATACCTGTAATCACAGCATCGGAGGCAACTGCATCACGCCTGTCCGGAAGTGCATAGAACCGTGCCTGGCCTCCACCAGATCTCTCCTCGCCCCTGGGGCGACCACGAGAAGACTGACCTCCACCTCTACTAGACCGAGATGGTGCTGAAGAGGAGGGCTGATCCCTCTGCTGAGTCCTGCCCCTACGTAGACGAGGGCAATGTCTCCTCATGTGGCCAAATTCACCACACTCATAACATACCCTGGGCTGAAGAAGTAGGTGCTGCACTCTGGGCTGGAAGGGCACTAAGTGATGACTGACCATGCTGAAATCCCTGTCGACCACGACCATAAGAACCTCCGCTCTGCTCCGGGCGGCCTGAATGAGAAGGTCTAGATGAGCGACCTCTGCTCTGCTGGGAATGCCCTCTAGATGGAGCACCACTAAAACTGCCAGAACCACGAGGCCTCTTGGCCTCCCGCTCCTCTCTCTCTCGGCGACGATCCGCCTCAATGGAGCGTGCCATATCAGCTACCTGCTCAAACGATGATGACAGAACTCGCTCGCTGGTCATAAGAATACGGATAGAGTAGTTGAGGCCATCAATGAACCTCTTGATCCTCTCCCTATCATTAGGGATCATCCATGTGGCATGCCTAGCCAACTGTGTGAATCTCAGCTCATACTGGGTCACAGACATGTCACCCTGAATCAACCACTCGAACTGGCGACGTAGCTCCTCGCGACGAGACTGAGGTACATATTTCTCTAGAAAGAGAGTAGAGAACTGCTGCCATGTGAGAGGTGCTGCTCTTGCGTGCCTACGCCTCTCAAACTCCTCCCACCAATCAAATGCGGGACCAGTGAACTGAAATGTAGTAAATGAAACTCCGCTGGACTCAAGAATACCAGCCGTACGCAGCATCTTCTGACATTTATCCAAGAAACCCTGGGCATCCTCGCCCTCAACGCCACTGAAATGGGGTGGCTGAAGTCTACCAAACCTCTCAAGACGACGCTGCTCGTCCTCGGGCATAACTTGAACCATATGCTCTGGAGCTGGAGCCGGTGCAGCCGGAGGAATAACCGGTGCAACCACCCGAGCGGGGACCGCCTCTGGCGTCTGAAGTCCCCGAACAACCGGGTCAGGTGTGCGAGCTGCAGGGGTCCGCTGACCACCCCCTGACTGAGATGTCGCTACGGTAGCGGTAGCTGAAACTACCCGAGCCAAACCGGAACACACCGATAATATCCGGGCAAGAGTCTCCCGAAGACCGGGAATAGCAATAGATATAGTCCGGCCCCGAACCGGGACCGCCGGAGCTTCAACCACCGGGGGTCGCTCCCGAACCGGTACAACGGGCGGGTCGGCTGGGCACCGCCTCGGCCGCCCTACCTCTAACTCTAGTACGACCGCGCCCACGGCCTCTAACAGGTGGCAATGGAGGTCGTCCACCTCGTCCCGATGCTCGCGTTCTCGCCATCTGTGAGAGAATAGAATATAGAAGTTCGGTTCTCGGAACAACAAGATCGCACGACAGAGTTCAAGAAAAGTGAAGTTTTTCCTAAAGGTTCGCAGCCTCCCGAGGATAAGTACAGGCGTCCTCGTACCGATCCACAAGACTCTACTAACCGGCTCAAGACTCATGAGGCCTAGTAAACCTAGGCTTTAATACCAACTTGTCACGACCCCAAATCCGGTCGTGATGGCGCCCAGCACATTGCTAAGCCAGCCTGACCAATCAATATAAACAACGGAGCTAGACGCTCTCTTTTAGCCCATTTAAGCATATTAAATCACGAAGCAATAGCGATACAAACAACGAAAACGGGGAACCAAGTCCCATAATACATCAACTCCCATAGACCAAGGGTCAAGAGTCATGAGCCTCTACCGAACATGAGTGTATAAAGGTTTACAAGATACCAAGTGCGGAAAGAAATGTCAATACAAAATCAAAAGACAGTAGGAAGGAATATCGGGTCCTGCGGACTCTGCAGCTACCTCGAATATCCACAAACGTCGCCTCGCACAGCTACTGGATCACTGCTGAGAGGTACCTGGATCTGCACACAAGGTGCGGGGAGTAAAATGAGTACTGCCAGACTCAGTGGTAATAAACAAGGGTAAGACAGCGCAGATAAGAAATCCGCAATAAAGCACTATGTAAAGCTATAATCGGCTACCCTGTCATAGAATCAATATTCTCTGTACCTGTACCAACAATTACCAATAAATAGCATAACAGGCTAGCAGATGTAGCTAAATGCAATGCAATGCATGATATGACCGCTACGGCGTGTAGCCCGACTCCAATTTTGGGTACCCGTGCTCACCGTGGGGGTTCAGACTCCGGAGGGGCTCCTACAGCCCAAGCACATCTCATAGAGATATCCCTGCGGCGTGCAGTCCGATCCAACATATATCTCGCTGCGGCGTGCGGCCCGATCCACTACTAGTCAGCTAATATGCAGATACAACCTCGCAGGCTCAAAAGTAGTTTTTGAAAACTCTTTTATCATTTTTCAGTTAGAAAACAGTAATACCAAGTTCCAGAGATTGGAATTAGCATAATAACAAAAATAGCTGCGGACTAGTAGTAAACTAGCATGTCTATGTGATAAGACAATGATAACGATCCTCGCGGGATCCAATAACCGGCTCACGGCCCACATGTATAATCAACCGCCCAAGAAGGGGGTTCCTCGGCTCAAGAGTAGCCATTATCACAATATATATATATGCAACCATCCGAGAAGGAGGTTCGACGGCTCTAGAATAGCCAATAATACAGTATCAACAGGTTGGACTAATATATAGTCTCCAATTCATGATCGACCCCGCACTCTCGAGAGTGTGCGTGTCTCGCCGCTATACAGCGTCACAAAGTGGTATACCGGGGTTTCGAACCCGCTGGTCATCACCCACATCTATTACTCACCTCAATACGGCGCGACGACTACTCCGCAATGCCCTTGCCACGAGAATCAAGCTCCGCACGCGTAGAATCCGATCAAATACAGTAAAAATACAACAATTTAGGCCAATGGGACGACACCCAATCAATACAACTCAATTTACATCAAAATTCCCAAAGTTGTCAAAACCCGAGCCCCGGGCCCACATTCCGAAAATTTACGAAATTCACATTTCTGGAACCCTCGTCTCAATACGAGTCTAAGCATATCAATTTTACCAAATTCGGACTCCATTTGCCCATTCAAAACCTTGATTTTCTAAAGTCCAAGACTAGGGCTAAATCCTCCATAAATTACCCCAAATTCCTCCATTTTCATGATATAATTGCATAATATTACCAATACTAATCATAGTTTAAGTCCATAGATGATTACCTGATGATTTCCCTTGAATTTCTCTTCAAAATCGCCCAAATCGCCTCTAAAGCCGAGACCCAAAATGTGTGAAATGTTCTGAAATTTTTCTAACTTCCGATACACTTACTTACAGCGATTTTCGCTTCTGCGGAAGAATTTCCGCTCCTACGCGTCCGCTTCTGCGGTGATTCGATCGCACCTGCGGATATTTCCGCTTCTGCGACTAGGCGTCCGCCTCTGCGGACTCGCCTAAGCGGCTTCCCTTCCGCTTCTGCGATCCCTCACCCCACAGCCCTTGGCCGCTTCTGCGGCTCACTTTTACGCTCCAGCGGTTCCGCTTCAGCGGACAACGTTCCGCTTCTGCGGTCCTCAGCGCTTCTGCGCTCCCCGTCCACTTCAGCGCACCCGCTCCTGCGCCCATAATTCCGCAGGAGCGGAAACAACAGAAACAGGACTCTTTAAACCTGTAATTTCCATGTTTTTATCCCGATTAACCATCCGGAAACACCCCGAGGCCCCCGAGACCTCATTCAAACACACCAACACATCCTAATTCCTTATTCGAACTTGTTCCAATCATAAAAACACCATCCTAACATCAAAATCACCAATTATCCACGGATTCAAGCCTAAGTTTCTTCAAAACTTTCAAAACTAACCTTCAACCCAAAACCCGATCAAACGATGCCCGAATGACCTGAACATTTGCAGACACATCCAAAATCACATAACGAAGCTACAGAAATTGTCGGAATTCCATTCCGACCCCCGGATCAAAATATCACCTACCATCCGGTTTTCACCAAAATTCAACATTCGCCAATTCAAGCTTAAAACTACACCGGACCTCCGAATTCAATTCCGATTGTTCTCCTAAGTCATAATTGATCCCCCGGAACTAGTCGAATCATCAGAATCCGGTTCCGAGCACTCTAACTCAATAGTCAACTCTTGGTTGACTTTTCATATTCCAGCTTTCTTCAAACATGCTATTTATTTCATTTTCAATTCAAGTCACTCCTAACTCACCCGATATACTCTAATACTGTTTTAAAAGCACAATATATGTAAATGCAAGGTAACGGGGTGGTAATTCCCATAACGACGGGCCGGGTCGTTACACGTACCGATCCACAAGACTCTACCAACCGGCTCAAGACTCATGGGGCCTAGTAACCTAAGCTCTGATACCAACTTGTCACGACCCCAATCCCGGTCGTGATGGCGCCCAACACAACTGCTAGGCAAGCCCGACCATTTACACTCTCATCCCGAGCATGAAGATCAAATTAATTACCTGAACATTTATGTCAACAATAAAGCATAAATGTATAACAACCCCATAGATCTAGGGTCACGAGTCTAGAGCCTCTAAACAAGATCGGATAACAACATCTAGACCAAATACTAAAGTATGAATAATTTATATACAAAGTAAAAATAGAATAAGAAGAGGAGCCAAGTTCTGCGAACGCCAGCAGCTACCTCAGCAACTCGGATAGATACTGATAAAAGCTGGAGTTCTTGTCTATCCCTTATGTGTACCTGAATTTGCACACAAAGGTGCAGGAAGTAGGGGTGAGTACTAAGTACTCAGTGAGTAATAAATATATAAAAGCAGCTGAAAGAAGGAAATCCACAGAATACCACAATATGAAGCTAACTACAGTCCGAATCTCCTACGAACTAGCATCAACAGTACAATACAGCTACCACAGAATAATTTAACAAATAAAGATGCAATATGCACATAACCGCTACGGCGTGTAGCCCGATCCATTTAACGTCGACGGCGCTCACTGGGGGTGTGTACAGACTCCGGAGGGGCTCCTACAGCCCAAGCGCAATACTGCTGCGGCGTGCAGCCCGATCCTCATATCAACCGCTGCGGCGTGCAGCCCGATCCTCATATAAACCGCTGCGGCGTGCAGCCCGATCCATCCTCAGTCCACATAAATCAGATAAGTCACAAAAACAGTTCATTTTTCTTAATTCCAGTTCCCAATTCATAATTTATGAAAAGTACTTTAACTTTTATTTAATTTGCAAAAGCCGGTGACTTAACATTTCAATAGTGTGATTTCAAATTCCAGGACTGAGATCAATGATTAAGCAAGTATAGCTATCACATAAATACTATCCCCTAGGGATACTACAGGTCGGCACAAGGCCCCAAACAAGGCTTACAGCCCATAAATATGTCAAACACAGCGTATTTCCATCACTAATAGCATATTTTCCATATCCGGGATGAACCAAGTCTCAATCCCCAGTCACAATCAGTCCCGCACCTGCCACGGGGTGCGAGCCGCGCCCTACTAGTGTCACCTTGTGCTAAGCCGGGGTTTCGAACCCTCAGGCTACCATATACACAAACTACTCACCTCTAGCCGGCCGTAGACTCGTCCGCGATACCTTTTCCCTTCAAATTTGCCGCCTCTTGCGTAGAATCTTGTCAAACACAACAATTATATCAAATACGGGTCAAAGAATCATAACTCATTTCAATTTACATGAAATTCGCATAAATACACTAAGTTGGTAAAATCCGGACCCCGGGCCCGCTTCTTGAAAAATTCCGAAATTCATACCAACAGATTTCTCGTCTCGCCACGAGTCCGTGCATATAAAATTTATCGAAATCGGAGTTCGAATGGCCTTTCAAAACCCAAAAATTCGTTTTCATGATTTAGGCCCTAGTTCTTCACAAATTCTACCAATTTCAGGAATTTTGGTGCTGATTATAGCATAAAATCATGTTTTTGATTCAATAAACTTACCTCCAGCGATTACCCATTGATTTCTCTCTTAAAAATCGCTTCAAAAGCTTCTTCCCGTTCCAAAATTGGAAGAAAACTCGACCTGCTCATTATAGGTACACTGTTTACACGTTTTACTGCTCCTAATGGATTCCTTGTGAAATTCTAATGAATTTAGTCTTTTGAATCACTCAATTTGACCTTATAATGAAGGAGATATGTAGGTTTTAAGATTTGCAAATAGTGCAGGTTTTTAATACGCCGTCAGGGGCAGTTTCGTCATTAACCTGAAAATCTGGGCAACCTTAGTAAAATAGCCATAAAATCCTCATACGATGTCCAAATTCGATGATTCTTTTTGCTAAGGGTCCGTAATTACGATACGGATCTAATTCTTCATTCAAAACAGTAATCGGAGCTCATTTGTTCAATATAATATCATTTATGCTTGAAAAAACGATGTCGAAGCATAAGAAAAACGAGCATAACGCAACCCAAACCTATCTGACACTCATCCGAGCTCCTCGGGACAGTAAATGAACATACTAAAATGCCACATATGATCATGTAAACTTATTTTCACTCTCAAAACACCAAAACTAATATCAAAACACCAAATTTACATCGGATTCAAGCCTAAGTTCTTCCAAAACTTCTGAAACTTGCATTTGATCTAAAACTCGACCTAAACACCTCCGAGTGATCTAAAATTTTGCACGCATATCCCAAATCACCTAACGGAGCTACTGCAACTATCAGGATTCCATTCCGACTCCCGGATCAAAGTCTCACTTACCGTTCGGATTTCATCAAAATTCGACCTTAGCCAATTCAAGCCTAAACCGGACCTCCGAATTCGATTCCGATTGCTCTCCTAAGCCATAAATGATCCTCCAAAACTAGTCGAATCATCAGAATTCAATTCCGAGCTGCCAAAGTCATCGGTCAACATTTGGTTGACTTTTCCAACCTATTCTTCTCAAAAAGGGATTTATGGCCTTATTTCTATCTAAATTCCCTCCGATTTGCTTCTAAATTTCCAAACACATATAAGTTAGCATATTGAAGTATTAAATGGAGAAAATGGGGCGATAACTCCCATAACGACGAGCTGGGTTGTTACAACTTGCAAAATATTTGTGAGTATATTTGTTAACTTCAGCTTTTAAGATATGTTGCAGTGATTTACTGCTTACATTCAAAAGCTTGCATACTTTTTGGTTTTGAAGGAATAATACACACATATAATTTTTTTTTAAATTTCTTATTCTTTGATAGGTGTTCAACCTTTACTTAATGTTATTTAGAATTAATAGTGAAGGAATAGAATTTATTGTGGACTTAAAGAAGAGCACTTGTAACTGCCTGGAATTCCAACATGATGAATTGCCCTGTCCACATGCAATTGCTGCTATTAATAAGAGATATTTGCATAAATCTGATTACTGCTCAAATTGGTATTCAAGGGAAACATGGTTGAAAACATATGAAGGACAAGCGAATACTATGGGAGATCAACAATCATGGGAAATACCAGAAAATGTACAATCTGAGATAACAAAACCTCCTGATGTAGAGATTTTACAAGGAAGAAGACAAAAGAAGAGGCATATACGTGCGACTGAATCATCAGTCCCATTCAAGAATACACAATTCAGTCGATGTAAACAAGTGGGGCATAATAGAACAACTTGCTTGTCTTCTCCAGCACCTCATCCATATTCCAAGAAACACACTGAAAAATACTCGAAGCTTCAATAATCCTTGGTCTGAATTTAGACTTTCTCTATTGTATGACATAATTCAAATGTGATCTTTTTCATAGAAATAACAAAAATAAGCTCTTGCATAATTTTATATACTGCTAAAGTACAATAGACTCATTTTTGTTGCGCAGGGTTACAGGTTTGGTTGCATTTTAAAAACGTACGCAATGACTTCTGCAACAAATAAATTCAAGTTACAGTATGTTAAATACATATCCTTAAACAAAAACACACATACAAACACCTATAAAAACTCACACACACACACACACATATAACAAGTAACAAGTGTAATGTAATAGAAAGCTAACTAAAAAGAGGGTCACAATTATGTTGACTTAAAGAGAGGTGAAAACAATACACATATTTCAAAACATCAGCTCCCTTGGCTGAAGTTATACATAATAAACATTAAAATACTTCAGCTCTCTTGGCCGAAGTTAAAAAAATGATAATAAAAAAACTTCAGCTCTATACGCTGAAGTTAACAAAACACACACGGACAACCACCACCAGTATCACCATCACCAGCATCATCGTCTTCATTATCATCATCCTCCTCATCATCAACATTATCATCACAGTACTCCTCAATTTCTCTAAATATCACATCATCATCACTATCAGAGATAACTACTGTCACGACCCGGATTTTCCACCATTGGGATCGTGATGGCGCCTACTTGTGGTAGGTAGGAATCCAATTTACTCACCACCTTTATATTTACACAAACATCCTGTTCTTAATTTAATAACAAGAATATTAACAATAACTTTAATTGTGGAAGTCTTTTCATAAAAACTAAATAATACTGTGAAATACTCATAATAAATCCTCTACCCAAGATGTGGAGTCACAACTCACGGACTACTAAGCATAACTACATATAATGGTCTGAAAGAAATAAATAATAACCGTTTGTCTCGTAACAATGAGACTACAACAATAACGAAAACTATAAGAAGAGACGCAGGGCCTGCGGACGCCTGCAAGCTACCTCAGTTTCAAAAGTATAATAATCCTGCTAGTGGACTACTGCTGCTGCTATTGCTGCTCAAAACCTAGACCTGTGTAAAAACGCACATAAGTGTAGTATCAGCACAATCCGACCCCATGTGCTGGTAAGTGCCTGGCCTATCCCGACAAAGTAGTGACAAGGCTAGGACAAGACACTCATATAAATCTATGCAATTCCATATACATATATACCAACTTAGGGAGTAAAAAGGGGGAAGGACATGATGGGGGATACACCACAGTCAAGTATAGAAATTTCCCGCAAAGAAGTATATCTGAACAACAAAACAATGAATTTTCACATCGAACACAAAACATCAAGCTGTAATATATAAGTGGTCGGCGTGCCACACGATCCCAATTTATAATATGTAAGTGGTCAGCGTGCCACACGATCCCAATTTATAATATGTAAGTGGTCGGCGTGCCACACGATCCTAATTTATTATATGTAAGTGGTCGGCGTGCCACACGATCCCAGATCATAATATGTAAGTGGTCGGCGTGCCACATGATCCCATATATATATATATATATATATATATATAGTTGGACGTCGTGCCACTCAATCCCTTCTTATTTCAACACAATAAACAACCAATCCCGGCAAGGGAATATTCCAAATATTACTATGTTCCGGAAAGGGATAAATAACAACAACAACAGCAATACGGTCTCGGCAATGGAACAATAATACAACTTTCAACAAGTTCCCGGCAAGGGATTAATCATAATTTCGTTCAATACTTTCATCTTCTACTCCACAGTAATTATCATTCAAGCCAACGCTCCAAAACATTTATTTTTCATAGCTCATTCTCAGACTCTTCACATTTGTAGCAATTTGTATATTGGCTTAGAAGAGTTCCAAATTATCTCACAACATGTACAAACAAAGACCCACGGTCATGCTTGACTCCAATGTATAGATGCTCGTCACCAAGCCTATACACCACACTCGATCATTTAGATATTAGCAAGTTATACTACTCTAATCCTTTTCTCACAAGCTAGGATAGATCAAACACTAACCTCAAAGCCTTGAAGTTCAACTAACCTTCAACTATCGCTTTACCTCGTAACTCAACCTCCAACTCGCTCGAATCTAATCACAATTGGTTCAAGTACTTTAATAAACACTATATTAATTAGTTTGAATGCATAAAAATAATTTTCCCAAAGTTTTTCTCAAAAATTCCCAAAATGCCCCCGGGCCCACGTGGTCAAAACTTGGGGTTTGGACCAAAATGTGGTTACCCATTCCCTCACGAGTTCAAATGTATGATTTGTTTTTAAATCGGACATCAAATAAAGGTCCAACTCTCCAATTTATGAAAAACCTAGGTTCTATCCAAAAACATCAATTTCAACCATAAAAACCTTTGATTTCACATGGAAAACATGTTTAATGATGTTAGGAATTGAAAGAGTTGAGTGAAAATCGACTTACAAGTGATTTGGAGTGATATTGCTCTTGAAAAATCGCCTATGGCGTTTTGGGTTTTGAAAGAATGTTAAAAGAGGGTCTAAAATCGTTTAAGTATAAAATTGCAAAGGTACGGATATGGGAATTGTGAACATTTATTCGCAATAGAGAACATGACAGTCCAACCATCAGACTTCACAATTGTGAGGTCTTTATTCGTATTTGTGAACTTAGGAAAATCCTGGGACTTTTCGCATTTGCGATGAGATGTTCGCATTTGCGAACATAGGCTAATTGTGGGGGAGTTCGCATTTGAGATGTGGGTGTTCGCATATGCGAACTCAGGATAATTTGGGACTGCTCGCATTTGCGAGCCTTGTGATCGCATTTGCGATCCCTGCCTAGACTACCCAGCTTCGCATTTGCGATAGATTCTTCGCATTTGCGAAGATATCAGCTAGGTAAAAATACCAGCTGTGGTTATATCGAAAATTGCTCTCACGACCTATCCAATTTTCACCCGAGCCCTCGGGGCTCTAAACCAAACATGCACACAACCTCAAAAGCATACCTCGAACTTGCTCACGCGATCAAATCGCCAATATAACATCATTTTCATAGAATCAAGCATCAAATTCATGATTTCTTCTTTTAAACTTCATAAGCTTTCAAAGTTGGAACTCATAGTTCAAAACACATCAAACGACGTTCAATTTCCGTCAAACTTTGCAGTAAGTGCTTAAACAATATATAAGACTTGTACCAGGTGTCGTAACCAAAATACGAGCCCAATACCATTGTTTTTAATCAATATTCATTTTCATTTTCCTTAATAATTTCAGAAAAATAATTTAACAGAAAAATTCATATCTCGGGCTCCAGGCATCGGAATTCGACTCCGGGCATATACCCGAGTCCCATATTTTTCCACGGACCTTCCGGGACCGTCCGAACTCGAGTCCGGGTCCGGGTCTGTTTACCAAAAATGTTGACCAAAGTCAACTATATCAGTATTCATATCAAAATTCTTCAAATTTTTTTATAGATTTCACATGTTATAACACAAAAATTTTCCGGCTACGCGTCCGGACTGTGCACGTAAATTGAGGCAATACAAAATAAGGTTTTCTAAGCCTCGGAAGCACGGAATAGATGAGGAAAACATGTGATAACCCCTTTGGGTCGTCACATCCTCCACCACTAAAACAAATGTTCGTCCTCGAACGGACAAGAGAAGTAATCACCTGAGTCGGGGAACAAATGTAGGTAACGGCTCTGCATATCAGACTCGGACTCCTAGATCGATGCCTCAGGAGGCTGACTTCTCCACTGGACACGCACGGAAGGAAAACTCTTCGACCTCAACTGTTGAACCTGCCGGTCTAGAATAGCGACCGGCTCCTCCTCGTAAGATAGATCCTTGTCCAACTGTATAGTACTGAAGTCTAACACGTGAGTAGGATTGCTGTGATACCTCCGAAGCATGGATACATGAAAAATCGGATGCACGACATATAAGCTAGGTGGCAGTGCAAGTCTATAAGCCACCTCTACCACTCGATCCACAATCTCAAATGGACCAATATACAGGGCTGAGCTTTCCTTTCTTTATGAATCTCATCACGCCCTTCATAGACGACACTCAGAGCAATACCCTCTCACCAATAATGAAATCCATATCTCGGACCTTACGGTCTGCGTAACTCTTCTGTCTGGACTGAGCTGAACGCAACCTCTCCTGGATAGTCTTGATCTTATCTAAGGCCTCTTGAACTAGGTCCGTACCCAGCAACCGAGCCTCTCCCGGCTCAAACCATTCGACTGGAAGCCGACATCACCTACCATACAATGCCTCATATGGGGCCATCTGAATGCTAGACTGGTAGCTGTTGTTGTAGGCAAACTCTACTAATGGTAGAATTTGGTCCCACGAGCCCCCAAAATCAATGACGCAAGCTCTGGGCATGTCCTCTAAAATTTGAATAATTCTCTCGGACAGACCGTCCGTCTGAGGATGAAATGCTGTACTCAACTGAACCTGGGTGCCTAACTCCTGCTGGACCACTCTCCAGAAATGTGAGGTAAACTGCGTACCCTGATCTGAGATAATAGACACCAGCACTCCATGAAGGCGAACAATCTCCCAAATGTAAATCTCTGCGAACCTCTTAGATGAGTAGGAGACTGATACTGGAATGAAGTGTGCTGACTTGGTCAGCCTATCAACAATGACCCAAATAATATCGAATTTCCTCCGAGTCAACGGAAGTCCAATAATGAAATCCATTGTAATCTGCTCCCATTTCCACTTGGGAATTTCAATTCTTTGGAACACACCACCAGGCCTCTGGTGTGCAAATGTACCCTGCTGACAAATTAGACACCGAGCGACATACAAAACAATATCCTTCTTCATCCTATGCCACCAATAGTTCTACCGCAAGTCCTGATAGATCTTCATGGCTCCCGGGTGAATAGAATACCGAGAACCGCGGGCCTCCGCTATGATCAACTCTCGAATCCCATCAACATTGGGCACACAAACTTGCCCCTGCAATCTCAATATTCCGTCATCATCTGAGGTTACCTTCATAGCACCTCCCCTCTGCACAATGTCCATCAGGTCACGCAAATGGGGATCATCGAACTGCCTCTTACGGATACGCTCCAATAGAGGAGAATGAGCGATCGTGCAGGCCAACACCCTTCTAGGCTCAGAAATATCTAATCTCACAAGCCGATTGGCTAAGGCCTAAACATCTAGAGCAAGCGGTCTATGGCTGACCGGAATATAAGCGAGACTACCCATGCTGGCAGACTTCCTACTCAACGCATTAGCCACCACATTAGCCTTACCTGGGTGATATAAGATAGTAACATCATGATCTTTTAGCAATTCTAACCATCGCCTCTATCGCACATTTAACTCTTTTTGCAATTCTGATCCGTGTATACTTCACATACCACACCATATAGATAATGCCTCCAAATATTTAAGGCATGAACAACCGCTGTCAACTCAAGGTCATGAACCGGATAATTCATCTCATGGATTTTCAACTGTCTCGAAGCATATGCAATAATCTTGCCATCCTGCATCAATACCGCTCCAAGCCCAGTACGGGATACATCGTAATAGACTGTGCAAGGCCCTGAACCCGTGGGCAAAATAAACATTGGTGCCGTAATTAGAGCTGTCTTGAGCTTCTTAAAGCTCATCTCACACTCATCTGACCACTTGAACTGGGCACCCTTCTGGGTCGACCTAGTCATCGGGGCTGCAATAGAAGAGAACCCCTCTACGAACCGATGGTAATAACCTGCTAAGCCCAAGAAACTCCGAATCTCGGTCTCTAAAGCTGGTCGAGGCCAATTCTTGACTGCCTCAATCTTTTTTGGGTCCACCAAAATACCCTCTACTGATACGATATGACCTAGAAATGCAACCGAACTCAACCAGAACTTGCATTTTGAAAACTTGGCATATAGCTGATTATCCTTCAGAGTCTGAAGAACCACTCTGAGCTGCTGCTCGTGCACTTCCTGGCTGCGGGAGTATACCAGGATATTGTCTATAAAGACTATCACGAACAGATCTAGATAAGGTCTGAACACTCGGTTCATCAACTCCATAAATGCTGCTGGGGCACTGGTCAACCCGAAAGACATGACTAAGAACTCATAGGGCCCATACTGAGTGCGAAAAGCTGTGTTAGAAATATCAGCCACCCTGATCTCCAGTTGATGGTAGCCAGACCTCAAGTCTATTTTTGAGAACACCCTCGCTCCCTGGAGCTGGTCAAACAAATCATCAGTCCTCGAGAGTGGATACTTATTCTTTATTGTCACTTTGTATAATTGCCGGTAATCAATGCACATCCGCATCGAACCGTCCTTCTTTTTAACAAATAACACTGGTGCACCCCAAGGAGAAACACTAGGCCTTATAAAGCCCTTCTCTAGTAAGTCTTGTAGCTGATCTTTTAACTCCTTTAACTCTGGCGGGGCCATGTGATACGGTCGAATAGAAATAGGCTGAGCGTCCAGTGCCATATCAATATAGAAATCAATATCCCTGTCGGGTGGCATACTCGGCAGGTTTGAAGGGAAGACCTCGGGAAAATCTCGTACAATAGGAACTGAGTTAATAGAAGGAACCTCCGCACTGGAGTCGTGAACATACGCCAAATAAGCTAGAAACCCCTTATAGACCATGCGTCGAGCCTTAATATATGAAATAACATTGCGGGCGGAGTGACCTGGGGTCCCTTTCCACTCTAGTCGGGGTACTTCTGGCAAGGCCACGGTCACTGTCTTGGCATGAAAATCTAAGATAGAATGATATGGGGACAACCAATCCATCCCTAATATAACATCGAAGTCCACCATGTCTAATAGTAATAAATCAACATGGGTCTCAAGACCCTCAAATATAACCACGCACGAACGATGCACCCGGTCAACTACTATGGAGTCACCCACTGGTGTAGACATATAGACTGGAATGTCCAGGGCATAGCTAGGCACGGTCAGGCATGGTGCCAAGTAGGAAGACGCATATGAATATGTAAACCCAGGGTAAAATAATACTGAAGCATCCCTACCGCAAACTAGAATGGTACCTATAATCACAGCATCTGACGCCTTTGCCTCTAGTCTAGCTGGTTAAGCATAAAATCGGGGATCAGCACCACCTCTCTGAACTATGTCTCTGGGACGGTCATCCGCTGGCTAACCTCTACCTCTGGCGGGACAGTCTATACCTCTACGATCTCGACCTCCACCTCTACGATCCCTACCTCCGCCCCTGGCTAGCTAGGAAGGCTATGGATCCTGCTGCGAGGACCCTGCTGCTGAGATTTTCCCGATGCACAAGGGCAAAACCTAGAAATATGCCTCGGGTCACCGCAAGTGAAGCAAGCCCTCAACTGATGAGAATAACGGAAGTGTGGTGCACACCTATTGCTGTCTAAAATGGTTTTTCCAAACTCTGGTATTTCTGAAAACGTTATTTTCTACTGATATTGTTAAAAGAGACTTCAAATGATATTTATGTGCCTTTGAGGCTTGCATTGCATGTATCTGGACTAATAGTGAATCGGGCTGCGTGCCGCAGCATATCATTGATATTGCGTTTGGGCTATAGGAGCCCCTCCGAAGTCTGAACCCGCACAGTGAGCAAGGGTACCCGAGTGGATCGGGCAAGGACTCGTGCTAGAGGACGAGGTGTGCAACCACCATAGCCACCTGTTAGAGACCGTAGTCGAGGTCGTGGTCGTGGTCGTGGTAGAGTGGAAGGTGCATTGCAGTAGACCCACTTGTTGCCTCTATCCAGGATCAGCCCCCAGTGGTTGAGCCTCTAGTTGTACTCGCTCTGGCACCGGCAGTGCCTATTGTTATTCATGGCCTTTAGGAGACTTTGGACCGGATATTATCAGTCTGTACTGGGTTGGCTCATGTAGTTTCAGCTACTACTAAAACAGTGACATCTCAGATCGGGGGTGGTCATCAGACCCCCGCAGCTCGCACACCAGAGCAGATTGTGCAGGGACTTCAGACGTTAGAGGCAGTCCCAGCTCAGATGGTTACACTGGCTATTCCAGTTGCGCCAGTTGCACCAGCCTAGAGTATGTTATACCGGTGATGCCTGACGACGAGTAGCGTCGATTGGAAATATTTGGTCTACTTCAGCCACCTTCATTTAGTGGTACTGAGGGCGAAGATGCCCAGGGTTTGTTAGACAAGTGTTAGAGGATGTTGCGTACAACGGGGATTCTTGAGTCCAGTGGTGTTTAATTTACTCCATTCCAGTTTTCTTGTCCAGCATTCATTTGGTGAGAGGAGTTTGAGAGGCGTAGGCCTATAGGGGCAGCACCCCTTACTTGGCAGCAGTTTTCCACTCTCATTTTAGAGAAGTATGTGCCTCAGACCGGTCGAGAAGAGCTACGTCACTAGTTTGAGTGGCTAGTGCAGCATGATATGACTGTGATTTAGTATGAGTTGAGGTATACTCAGTTGGCTAGGCATGCTACTTGGATGATCCCGACAGATCGGGAGAGGATCAGGAGGTTCATTAATGGCCTCAACTATTCTATTCGTATCCTGATGACGAGGGAGAGAGTATGGGCAGCATCTTTCGAGCAGGTTGTTGAAATGGCATGCTCTATTGAGGCGGGTCGTCACCGTGAGCGAGAGGAGAGGGAGGCCAAGAGGCCTCCAGGTTCTGGTAGCTTTAGCGGTGCTCCATCCAGGGGGCAGTTTCATCAGGGCAGAGGTCGTTCATCTAGACCTTCTCAGTCAGGCCGCCCTGAGCATAAAGGAGCTTCTTCTAGCCGTGGCTGTCAGGGATTTCAGCAGGGCCAGTATTCACTCAGTGCCCTCCCAGCTCAGAGTTCAGCACCTACTTCTTTGGCACCTACTTCTTCGGCCCAGGGTTCATCTGCGGTGAGGGGTTCCCTTCAGTCCCCCTCTTAGGCGCCAGGTAGTTGTTCTGAGTGTGGCGAGTTTGGCCACGTGGAGGTAGTGCCCTCGACTTCGCAAGGATAGGTCTCAACAGAGGGATCAGCCATCCTCTTCAGCACAATCTCAGGCTAGTAAAGGTGGAGGTTAGTCTTCTAGAGGTCGCCCCAGGGGTGAGGAGCGATCGAGTGGTGGTCAGGCACATTTTTATGCACTTCCTGATAGGCGTGATGCTGTTACCTCAGATGCAGTGATTACAAGTATCATTTCTGTTTGTCACAGATATGCCTCTATTTTGTTTGATCCCGGGTCCACATATTCGTACGTGTCTTCTTATTTTGCACATCATTTGGGAGCGACCTGTGGCAGTCTTGATTTGCCTGTTCATGTATCCACCCCGGTGGGTGATACGATTATTATGGATCACATCTATCGATCTTGTGTTGTTTCTATTGGGGGTCTGGAGACCCGGGTGGATCTATTATTATTAGGCATGGTGGATTTCGATGTGATCTTGGGCATGGATTGGTTGTCCCCGTGCCATGCTATTTTGGACTGTCATGCCAAGACAGTTACATTGGCTATTCCTGGTATTCCTCAGATTGAGTGGCGGGGTTCGATTGATTACATCCCTCGCCATGTTATTTCATTCTTAAAGGCTTAGAGAATGGTTGAAAAAGGGTGTTTGTCGTATCTAGCATTTGTGAGAGATGTGGGAGTGAGACTTCTAGTATTGATTCTGTGCCTATTATGAGGGACTTCCCAGATGTGTTCCTATCAGACTTGCCGGGAATGCCACCGGACAAGGATATCGATTTTGGTATTGACTTGGTGCCAAGCACTCAGCCCATTTCTATTCCTCCTTACCGTATGGCACCAGCTGAGTTGAAGAAATTGAAAGAACAGCTTTAGGAGCCTTTAGACAAGGGATTCATTCGCCCTAGTATGCCACCATGGGGTGCACCAGTGTTATTTGTTAAGAAGAAAGATGGTTCTATGCGGATGTGTATTGATTATAGATAGATGAACAGGGTAACAGTAAAGAACAAGTATCCTCTACCGCGCATTGATGATTTATTTGATCAGCTCCAGGGAGCTAGGGTGTTATCGAAAACTAATCTTCGTTCAGGCTATCATCAGCTAAAGATTAGAGACTCTGATATTATGAAGACTGCATTCAGGATGAGATATGGACAATATGAGTTTCTTGTGATGTCTTTTGGGCTACCCAATGGCCCAGCTGCGTTCATGCATCTTGTGAACAATGTGTTCCGACCATATTTGGATTCATTTGTGATCGTGTTCATTGATGACATTCTGGTGTACTCTCGTAGCCAGGAGGAGCATGCTCATCATTTGAGCGTTGTGTTGCAGAGGTTGAGGGAGGAGAAATTGTATGCTAAGTTCTCCAAGTGCAAGTTTTGGCTCGAGTCAGTAGCTTTTCTCGGTCATGTGGTGTCTTGTAATGGTATTCAGGTTGATCCGAAGAAGATAGAGGCAGTGCAGAGTTGGCCTAGACCGTCCTCAGCTACGGAGATCAGGACTTTTCTTGGTTTGGTTGGGTATTATCACTGGTTTGTTCAGGTATTTTCATCCATTGTTTCTTCTTTGACCAAGTTGACGCAGAAGGGTGCACCATTCGTGTGGTCGGATGAGTGCGAGGAGAGCATTCAGAAGCTCAAGACAGCTTTGACAACAGCTCTAGTGTTAGTCTTTCCATCAGCTTCAGGTTTATTCATTGTATATTGTAATGCCTCGAGAGTGGGGATAGGTTATGTACTGATGCAGGAGGGTAGAGTGATTGCTTATGCTTCTCATCAGTTGAAGCCTCATGAGAAGAACTACCCTATTCATGATTTGGAGTTAGCTGCTATAGTTCATGCCTTGAAGATTTGGACGCACTATTTGTATGGCGTGTCCTGTGAGGTGTATACCGATAAACATAGTCTCCAGCATTTGTTCAGACAGAGGGATCTTAATTTGAGGCAACGGAGATGGCTTGCGTTGCTCAAGTATTATTACATTACTATTCTATATCATCCGGGGAAGGCCAATGTCGTGGCCGATGCTTTGAGCGGAAAGGCAGTTAGTATGGGCAGCATGGCGCATATTCCAGTTGGGGAGAGACCATTTGCTTATGATGTTCAGGCGCTGGCCAACCGACTAGTGAAGTTGGATATTTCAGAGCCCAGCAGGGTGTTGGCTTGTGTTGTTTCTTGATCTTCCTTATATGATCGTATTCGTGAGTGCCAGTATGATGATCCACACTTGCTTGTCTTTAAGGACAGAGTTCAGCATGATGATGCCAGAGATGTCACTATTGATAGTGATGTTGTATTGAGGATGCAGGGCCGGATATGCGTGCCCAAAGTTGATGGCCTTCATGAGTTGATATTAGAGGAGGCCCATAGCTCGCGGTATTCTATCCATCCAGGTGCCGCAAAGATGTACCAGGACTTGAAATAGCATTATTGGTGGAGGAAGATGAAGATGGACATTGTGAGTCATGTAGCATGGTGCCTCAACTGTCAGCAGGTCAAGTACGAGCATCAGAGGCCCGATGGCATGTTTCAGCGTATTGAAATTCCCTAGTGGAAGTGGGAAAGGATCACTATGGACTTTGTTAGTAGACTCCCTCGGACAGCGAGGAAGTTTGATTGAGTTTGGGTGATTGTGGATAGGCTGACCAAGTCAGCTCACTTCATTCCTATGTGTACTACATACTCATCAGAGCGGTTAGCTGAGATATTCATTCGTGAGATTGTGAGATTGCATGGAGTTCCATTTTCTATCATATCAAACGGAGGTACTCAGTTTACTTCGCAGTTCTGGAGGACATTTTAGCATGATTTGGGCTCACAGGTTGAGTTGAGTACTGCATTTCATCCTCAGACGGATGGACAATCCGAGCATACTATTCAGATCTTGGAGGATATGTTGCGCGCGTGTGTTATTGACTTCGGTGGTTCATGGGCTGATTATTTGTCTCACGTAGAGTTTGCCTATAAAAATAGTTACCAATCCAGTATTCGGATGGCGCTGTATAAGGCTTTGTATGGGAGACGTTGTAGATCTCTAGTTGGTTGGTTCGAGCCCGGCGAGGCTAAGTTGTTGGAGACAGAGTTGGTCCAGGATGCTTATGACAAGGTGAAGGTGATTCAAGAGAGACTTCGCAGTGCTCAGTCGCGGTAGAAGAGTTATGCAAACTGGAAGGTTCGGGATGTGTCTTATTCTGTGGGTGAGAAGGTTTTACTGAAGGTTTCGCCTATGAAAGGCGTCATGAGATTTGGGAAGAAAGGAAAGCTTAGTCTGAGAGGTGGCCTATATGCTTGCTTTGCCACCCAGTCTATCGGGTGTTCATCCAGTGTTTCACGTATCTATGCTCCGGAAATATGTTGGCGACCCATCGCATGTGCTGGATTTCAGTACTATTCAGCTTGACGATGACTTGACCTATGACGTGGAGCCTATAGCTATATTAGGTCGTTAGGTGAGGATATTGAGGTCCAAAGACATTGCATCAGTAAAGGTTCATTGGAGAGGTCGGCCAGTGGAGAAGGCCACTTGCAAGATCGAGCAGGAGATGCGGAGCAGATATCCTCACTTATTTGAGTCTCCAGGTATGTTTCTTGACCCGCTCGAGGACGAGCGTTTACTTAAGTTGGGGAGAATATGACGACCCAGCCCGTCTTCATGAGAGTTACCACCTCGTTGTTCCTTCATTTATGTGTTTCATGTTTCTATATCTCTGTTAGAGTCTATTGGGTGAATTGGGATTAAATCCAGTTGAAAATAAGGCATATAGGAGTGAAGCTTGTTTCTGAAAATTCAACCTGGATTTGACTATGTGGTTAGAGAGTTCAGAATCGAATTCTAATGATTCGGTTAGCTTCGGGAGGTGATTTGTGACTTAGGGGAGCGGTCGAAATTGAATTTGGAGGTCTGGTGTAGAAATAGGCTTGAATTGGCTAAGTTGGAATTTTGGTGAAATCCGATCGATAGGTGAGATTTTGATCCGGGAGTCGGAATGGGATTTCGATAGTTGCAGTAGCTTCGTTAGGTGATGTTGGATATGTCTGTAAATTTTCTGGTCATTCGGACATCATTTGATCGATTTTTGATAGAATGTAGGTTTCAGAAGTTTTTGTTGAATCTTAGGCTTGAACTGGCCTTAATTTGATGATTCGTGTGTTTGAAGACGTGTTTTTATGATTGAAAGAAGTTCGTGTGATGATTTAGAGTGGATTTGTATTTTTGGTTGAGGTCCCGGGGGTCTCGGGGTGTTTTCGGAGGGTTAATCGGATGAATTTTGGAGTGTTGCAGCAGCTGATATTATTTACAACAAAAGTTTCACTTCTGCGGGTGAAGAACCGCAGAAGCCGCCCCGCAGAAGCGACATCAGGGTCGCAGATGCGATCAAGGGTTGGCCAGGGATGTTCCGCAGAAGCGGACGACTAGCCGTAAGAGCGGTCTCGCAGGTGAGAGACCTGAGCCGCAGAAACGGTGAGGGTCGGTTAGTGGAAGGTCGCAGAAGCGGCAGAGATACCGCATAAGCGGTCTCGCAGAAGCGTGTCTGGGATCGCAGAAGCGAAAAATCGTCAGTGATTAATAAAAAGAAGGGTTCAAAATTTCAGAAGTTATAACACATTTGGGGCTTTGAACTAAGAGGCGATTTAGTCAATTTTGAGGAGGAAAATCGAGGGAATTCATCAGGTAAGCACTCACAGACTTCATTTATGTTAATATCTTGATAAATTATGGAGTTAAACTCTGAAATTGGAGGATTTGTGGTGTATTAATGGAGGGTTTTTGCTCTAAGCTTGGGTTATTGAAAATCATTGATTTGAATGGGCAAACGGACTTTGATTTTGATAAAATTTATAAGTATGGACTCGTGTCAAGATAAGAATTCTGGAAATGTAACTTTAGTAATTTTTCGAGAAGCGGGCCCGGGGGTCGGGTTTTGGAAACTTCGTGTTTTTTGGTGCAATTCGAGTTGTTTCTATTGGGTTATGTTCCTTTAGCTTATTTTGATGTATTCCTATTGGTTTTTATCAGATTCTGCACTTGTGGAGGCCGATTCTCGTGGCAAGGGCATTGCGAGCTAGTCTTCGAGCCGAGTCAAGGTGAGTAATCGGTGTGGGTGATGACCAGCAGGTTCGAAACCCCGATTTATCACTTTGTGACGCAGTATTGAGGCGAGACACGTACTCTCCTGTGAGTGCGGGATCGATTGTGATTTGGGACTATGGATTATTCCGACCTGGTAATATTATACTGTGTCGTTGGCTATTATTGAGCCGGTAAACCTCCTACTTGGATGGTTGTGGATATCTTTGGGCTGTGAGCCAGTTATTTGGATCCCGTGAGGATCGTTATCATAGCTTTTGTGATTATAGCATGTTATTCTGATATCAGTCCTGAGCTATTGCTGTCTAAAATGGTTTTTCCAAACTCTGGTATTTTTGAAAACACTATTTTCTACTGATATTGATAAAAGAGATTTCAAATGATATTTCTGTGCCTGTGAGGGTTGTACTGCATGTAGCTAGACTGATAGTGGATCGGGCTGCATGCCGCAGCATATCATTGATATTGCGCTTGGGATGTAGGAGCCCCCCAGAGTTTGAAGCCCCACAGTGAGCGCGGGTACCCAAATTGATCGGTCTACGCGCCGTAGCGGTCATGTTCATGCGTTGCATTGTATTTAGACATACTTGTTTTACTGTTTAGTTGATATTGCTGGTTCTAATACTGATCATGTTAATAATGGTAAAATATATTACTGTATAGCCTTGCTTAGTGCTTTTATTGGGTGTTCTTACCTTCGCTGTCTTACCCATGCTTATTACTACTGAGTTGGAAGTACTCACACTACTCCCTGCACCTTGTGTGCATATCCAGGAACATCACAGCAGGGCTGACTTCCCATATGCTCAGAGTGCTTCATCCGGACTGTCAAGGTAGCTGCTAGCGTCCGCAGGACCTGACACTCCCGTCTATCTTATCTTATCTTTAGACTTTTCTGCACTTGTAGTCACAGTTGTATACAGTATTACAATCTTATTCTAGTAGAGGCTCACGACTTATGACTCCTGATTCTGTGGGAGGTGTTATACTATTTTGGGATATTTTCACAGTTGTGCTAGATTTTATATCATTTCTTATTCTGTTAAATGCTAAAAGGGTAAAGTGAGAGCTGGTAGCTCTGTATTATGAATGGTTGGTCAGGCTGGCCTAGCAATGTACTGGGCACCATCACGAACGGGTTTTGGGGTCGTGACAACACAAGTGAGTTGGAGTGATATTGCTCTTGAAAAATCGCCTATGGGGTTTTGGGTTTTGAAAGAATGGTGAAAAGAGGGTTTAAAATCGTTTAAGTATGAAATTGCACAGACGCGGATATAGGAATTGCGAACTTTTGTTCGCAATTGCAAATATGACAGTCCAGTCCTCAGACTTCGCAATTGCGAGAACTTTGTTCGCATTTGCGATCTTAGGCAAATTTTGGGACTTTTCGCATTTGGGATGAGATGTTCGCATTTACGAACATAGGTTAATTCTGGGTGAGTTTGCATTTGCGATGGTGGTGTTCGCATATGCGAACTCAGGCTAAATTGGGACTCCTCGCATTTGCGAGCCTTGTGATCGCATTTGCGATCCATGCCAAGACTGCCCAGCTTCGCATTTGCGATTGATTTTTCTCATTTGCGAAGAAATCAGCTGGGGAAAAATACCAGGCGTGGTTATTTTGAAAATTTCTCTCACGACCTATCCAATTTTCACCCGAGCCCTCGGGACTCTAAACCAAACATGCACACAACCTCAAAAACATACCACGAACTTGATCGCGCGATCAAATCGCCAATATAACATTGTTTTCATTGAATCAAGCCTCAAATTAATGATTTCTTCTTTTAAACTTCATAAGCTTTCAAACTTGGAACTCATAGTTCAAAACACGTCAAACGATGTTCAATTTTCGTCAAACTTTGCAGGAAGTGCTTAAACAATATATAAGACATGTACCGGGGGTCGGAACCAAAATACGAGCCCGATACCATGGTCTTTTAATCAATTTTAATTTTTATTTTCCTTAATAGTTTCAAAAAAACAATTTAACAGAAAAATTTATATATCGGGCTCTAGGCCTCGGAATTCGACTCCAGGCACATGGCCGAGTCCCATATTTTTCCACGGACCTTCCAGGACCATCTGAACTCAAGTCTGGGTCCGTTTACCAAAAATGTTGACCAAAGTCCACTATATCAATATTAATATCAAAATTCTTCAAATGTTTCATAGAATTCACATGTTATAACACAAAAAGTTTTCGGCTATGCGTCTAGACTATGCACGTAAATCGAGAAAATATAAATAAGGGTTTTTAGGCCTCATAAGAACGGAACACATGAGGAAAATAGGTGATGACCCCTTTGGGTCGTCACAACTATAGGGCAGTCGGGAAAAAGACCACTCAATCCAAGAACATCAGTCTTCAACTTGTCGAACTCATCACGTAGCTAACTTTGTTCGACAATTACTTTGTCCATAAGAGGAAGGAGATTCCTCTAGGAAATTTAAAACAATCAAACTCCTATGCAACATTATCAAAAGAGGATGAATAATCTCCACAAGTATGTTCCAGGTTAAGCCTGTTCTGGAATGATTCATTTGCATAGAGCTTTGCTCTTATTTCCCAATCAGCCTTTATTTCGTTCCAAAAAAGTACAAGATTAGCCATGGACTTGTTATTGTACCATTCACACTTTAAACTCTCCCACCACTTCATAATTTCATCCATATTAGGTTTACCACTTCCGCTTGCACTAGACAAATTATCTTTAAGAAATGCTGAAAGACTAAGGAATATGAAAGAAATTTATGAATAACTATAAAAATTTCAAGTGAAGAGATCGTTAATATAGACAAAGAGTTCACCTAATTAATTTAATATCTATAAATGTAAAAGTTACTTTTTAGTTGTTTTTACTGCTTTACAGTCAGAGAAATTGAATGAGACAAGATAAATAGGTGGTAAAAAAAAGTATGTAGTAAATGCAAAAAGAAATGTTACTTCGGCCCTAGTAAAACCCATAGTTTTTATATAGTAAACAAATAACATCAGCCTGAAAATTTTAAATCAAAGGTGATGTTGTTGACAAAATATCAAAAGTAGATAGTAAATGCAAACAAAATACCAAAATATAAAAAAAAATTCAGTAGGATATAAATATATTCGCCAAACAGCTGAAGTTTTTTTGTTATTACTCAAAAACTTAAGCAGCAGCCTGGAGTTTTCCATATAGACTAACAAAATTAAAAAAGATATTTCACTAAAAAACTTCGACCACCAGCTGAAGTTTTTTTGTTATTATTGAAACTTCAACAGGAGGTCGATGTTTTGCTATTGGGCTAAAATGAAAAAATCATAATGCACAAAAAAAACTACGACCAACCAGCTGAGGTTTTTTGTTATTATTGAAAAACTTTAGCAGGAGGCCGAGGTTTTGCACCTACACTGGGCTAAAATTAAAAATTCATAATGCACAAAAAAACTACAGCCAACCAGCTGAAGTTTTTTTGTTATTATTGAAAAACTTCAGCAAGAGGCCGAAGTTTTGCACCTACACTGGGCTAAATTTAAAAAATCATAATGCACTAAAAAACTACGACCAACCAGCTGAAGTTTTTTTTGTTATTATTGAAAAAATTCAGCCGGAGGCCGAAGTTTTGCACCTACACTGGGCTAAATTTAAAAAATCATAATGCAATAAAAAACTACGGCCAACCAGCTAAAGTTTTTTTTTATTACTCAAAAACTTCAGCAGAAGGCCGAAGTTTATCACCTACACTGGGCTAAATTTAAAAAATCATAATGCACTAAAAAACTACGGCCAACCAGCTAATGTTTTTTTGTTATTACTCAAAAACTTCAGCAGGAGGACAAAAATTTTAGCACCTACACTGGCCTAACATTAAACAATCATAATGCACAAAAAAACTACAGCCAACCAGCTGAAGTTTTTTTGTTATTACTCAAAAACTTCAGCAGGAGGTTGAAGTTGAAATTTTTTTGTTATTATTAAAAACTTTAGCACTGTATAACCTGACGTTATTATACTGGATACAATAGTTTTTCTTTAAGCTTTTTCGGAACTTTATCTCAATTTGCTGAAGTGCTTTAGTATATTTCGATAAACTTCTGCAAAATTGCTGACGTTCTTTAGTATTTCGATAAACTTGAAATAACATATTAAGTTCATGGTCAAGTTTCAACAAACAAATACTTGAAATTCATCAAAAAGACATAAACATATTTGTATTAATCAAAGTCAGATAATTCATAGAAAAATAATGTATATTCACAATATTCAATTTTCTTTTTACTTACATCCTTGGAAAAAAATAAAAACTTAGCTCATTGTTTACAAATTATTCTCTATTCAAAACGTTCACAGAGTGTCTTCATATTCTCCGTAGAATAGTCAGAGTTTCTCTTCTTGGTTTTCTTCACCCCATACCATGAAACTTCATTATGTTTTCCACCAAAGAATTTTCTTTGTTTTTTTAGCAACTACCGTTAATTTTCATAAGAAAATATTGGCAAAGACGTGCTTACTACTGGTGTGCATCTGGGAATTCGTGAGAAGCAAATATAGTGAAGCAGAAGTTCAAAATACTTCATATGTGATGGAGACTTGCCCCATCAAAAACTCGAGCAGCAGGAAATTTGCTCATTTTCATAAAACAACAATTTTTCCTGGTGCTCGAGTATTTGATCTGGCCAATCACCTTCACATATGAAGTATTTTGGCTTCTGTTTCACTATATTTGCATCACACGAACACCCTTCTACACCCAATAAGCATGTCTTAGAAAATATTTCCTTATTTTTATTTGAATACAAATTTAAATAAATCTTATAGAAGTCTATGCATGACTATAAAATTTTCAAGTGAAGAGATTTTTAAAGAATGCACTTACTCAATTTAACATCAATAAATGCTGAATAGATTGTTACCTATTTTTTCTTCAGAGAAATTGAACGTAAAAACATAAGTAGTTGGCAAAAGATAGATATAAGTTGTGAATGGTAGTAGTTGGTAAATGCATTAAAAAAATAGTAAAAAATAATGGGATGAAAACAAGTTGATATACGTGATACAAATATTTTCGGCCAATCAGCTGAAGTTTTTTTGTTATTACTCAAAAACATCAGCAAAAGCCTGAAGTTTTCCATATAGCCTAGCAAAATTAAAAAACAAATATTGCACTAAAAAATTTTGGCTAACAAGATGAAGTTTTTTGTTATTGTTGAAAAACTTCAGCAGGAGGCTGAAGTTTTTCACATACACTAGCTAAATTAAAAAATCATAATACACTAAAAAATGTCGGCCAACAAGTTGAAGATTTTGTTATTATTGAAAAACTTCAGCAGGAGGCCGAAGTTTTGCACCTACACTGGCTAAAATTAAAAAATTATAATGCACTAAAAGTCTTTGGCCAACCAGCTGAATTTTTTTTGTTATTATTGAAAAACTTCAGCAGGATGCCGAAGTTTTGCACCTACATTGACTAAAATTAAAAAATCATAATACACTAAAAATCTGCGGCCAACTAGCTGAAGGTTTTTTGTTATTATTGAAATACTTCAGCAGGAGGCCGGAGTTTTGCACCTACACTAGCTAAAATAAAAAAAATTATAATGCACTACAAAACTTCGGCCAACCAGCTGAAGTTTTTTTGTTATTATTTAAAAACTTCAGCAGGAGCTTGAAGTTTTCAATATAGCCTGGCAAAATATTAAAAAAAGTATTGCACTAAAGATACACATGTATGTAGTGATAAATATTTTTTCTTTCAGGTGCAAATATCCTGGATAGTGTTCATGCTTAAATATTTTCAAACAAAAGAATATACTTAAAATTCATGATAAAAGAGAGAAACATATTGGTATGACACAAAGGTGAACTAAAAAAATAATTAATATATATTCATAAAATCAAATTATGTACAACCAAACAATCCTCTAATAAACAATTCACACAGAGACTCTTCAAAATCTTCGTAATCATGTCCTTCTCGTTCTTCTGGAGTTTCATAGCCGCTATCTTTTTTCACTTTCCATGAGTCCAAAGATTGGCAATTCTCTTCTAAATTCCAACACTTTACTTTGATTAAATATGAATACGTCTTCTCTCATCAAACGCATATCCATAAACTTAAGAGCAAATATACCACAATCAATACTGCAAAAAACACATGAAAAAGAAAATAAAGAATAGTTAAGAAAAAGGCAAAAAATTATAAACATAAAATTCATCGTAAAATATATGTAAAACAGATACATGTTAGTCTGCTCCGGTGTGTGCATACACTTAATTTTAAATTCTTCCACAGGAATCTTCCCATAATATTTGTTAAGTTCCCCAAAATTTAAGCATTTGAGACAGTGTCGAATCAACCGAGCACAAATTTTGACATGTTCAATCGCACGCTTCAAAGTTGCACTGCCCATGGAATCATACACATATATAATTTTATCTTCAAAGTCAAGATATCCAAAAATGTAGTGTGTAGATTTCTTGCCCTCCCTTGGCTTAAGTCGAAATGGAAAGAATATGTTTTTGGCAGATGCCCATGAGATACCACACGAAAGGTCAATGCCTTTTACGTAGTTGGCGACCTTTTCATTGGTTGATTCTTCCTCACACCAACAAAAGTCCGTAAGTGGCTTGATCACCGCTTCTTCTTCTTCTTTTTTAATCTGTTCTTTGGATATCTTCCTTTTCTTTGCTTTGATCTTCAGACTCCGCATTCGC
>JASVEL010010774.1:0-81785 GCA_032618575.1 Nicotiana noctiflora | reverse complement strand
GGTAAAGATCAAAGGACATGAAAATTGGGTACAGTTCCACGTGGGCCACATCCATATCTATGTGGTGCGCAATGATGAAGAAAATGAAGATAAATCTAAGGTAAAAATCCCACGCGGCCGCATCCCAAAATAGTGCAGTCCGCGTGGAAGCATGATCAGAGAGCCAGCATTGAAGCACAAACAATAGTGCGGCCGCGCAACATTTCCACACGGTCCGTGTGACTCAACCTACACGGCCGCGTGGAATTTCTAGGCGGTTCGCATCCAAGATCATGAAGCTCAACTTTGGAAGACTATTTACCTTACGCGGCCACATGTCATTTTCATGCGGTCCGCGACAGACCCTCAGGGGCATTTTTGTCCATATTTTTTCCTGGGGTAGTCTAAATAGAATATTTTACCTTTTTAGGTTAAGTTATGTACACTGTATGAGCAGCTGAGCACGAGGAAACATATTTGTGCCTATTTTGGGCTATTTTACTTAGTTTTGAACGTGGATTTTGTTTAATTAAATTTATAGTTCAATATTATATCAATTTATACTATTACTTCTTCTTTTCCTACTAAATCCATGTCTACCTGTGGCTAATTAATGGGTGTTGTTGCTTAATGCTTGGATGATATTGAGTGTTTGGTATCTGGGTTGATTGTATGTTTTCACTTAGATTTGGTGGTTGCAACTACTAACTCTAGCTTAGTGGGTTTTGACTTTGCTTGAGAAAGAAAGTATTTGACCTCTTAATGAACCCAACAAGGATTTGGGATGGACCCATGAGAATGGTAGTCCCAAGTAACGAGTTAAACCTTGAGTAATTACCTTACTTGAGCCATTAGTTGTTTGGGCAAATTAGCCTACCCGATTGGTATCGAGAGAGTCAATTGGGCAAAATCACTCTCTCTACCGAGAGGTGTGAGAGTGAGTGCTAAGTGCAACGGTTATCCATATAACCCATGTTGTCATCCTTGCATTGAAATTCATTACCTGTTAATTAGTCACATAGGCAAGTGCTACAACCCTAGTGTTCTCTCCTTATTGCATACATCTTAGAGTTATACTCCAGCAAATCTAGTTATAATTGTAGTCAAAATCATTAGTTGATAATTAAAGAAAACCAAAAAAGTTAGAAGTTAAATTAGGAGCCACAATGCTTGATTAGTCTCCACAAATACTTGACTCCAATATCAAGCTCCCTAAGGAATTGACCCCGAAAAATCACTATCGGGTAAAAGTAATTAGTACCCACTCTTCCTAAGGGTCGAGTTTGCGACGATCTATCGCGAAGTGCCTTGTTTTTGTTTTCCATTTCTTCCATCTTCTAGGATGGTTGTTAGCGTACCATCGCTGGTCTTTGACTCGATGGGTTGGTTATTTACTCGTGTATCCTCAAGTTCACCCATGGCAGCAGTAATGCTTACCGTTGGCACAAACTTGATGTTGCCTTTCAGTGATTTCTCGACCAAGCCAATTAGAGTGCTTGTTAGCCACTTTTCCAGTGACACCCACTATAGCTTTCGATCTTGTGTTATTTTCGGCCATCTTGTGTTTTTGTGTGGTATAGAGAAAGGTATTTGGTTGATCTCTAGGTGGATACTATGATTTTGATTCTCAAAATCCCCATAGATGGCGCCAAATTGTTTGGCTCAAAAGTTAACAATATACTTTGTAAGCTAGAAAGCAATCAAAAATATGAAAGGGTAAATCGTAATCAAATATAATAGACCTAGAGATGTAAGAATGATGTTATTGTTGTAGATCTAATATTGTAAGATGATATTATGAACTCAAGAGAAGATGTTCGTTAGAGATAGAGATAGAGAAAGAATAGGATAAAATGGGAAAGTTGTATTATTCAAGAATAACATTGATGCCCCTTTTACAATAGGAAGGTCCTCTTTATATAGGGGAAGGCCTTCCTTAAAATAAAAAAAAATAATACAAGAAGTGGTTGACGTTCTCCTAGCGAGGAAGCCTGGTTTTAACTGGTCGCATTCACACTTACGCCCGAACCGTGCCCTTACTTTTGTAGATATACGTTTACTGGGCGTACCCTTCAGCGTCGAGGCGTATAGGGCCAAATTTGACTCCGTACAGACTTTTTATTTTTGTTTTCTTCAATACACCATCTCCTAGAAAGTGGATACCAGGGATTATTGTCACAACCCAAAATTCACTAAGGGTCGTGATGGCGCCAGACACCGCTGTCAGGTAAGCCAACTAAAATCCTTAATTAGATTCCAATTTAGACAATTTTGAAAACTTATATTTTCCTTCTAATTTCATAAGTAAAGAGACAACTACTTCAATTAAAATTTAATAATAGGGAATTAATACAAAATATTTCAAACCATCCCAGAACCCGATGTTACAAGTGCATGAGAAATTTCTAAGAAGTAATACAATACAATATCAGTGTGGAATATATGGACAGAAAGTAAATACAATTTACTGGAAGGGACTTTACTAGCTGTGGGCCACCTCGAATAATGCAACTCACCTAGTCCCCGAATCATCCGTGCTGCTAAGTCCAGTAGGCCACTAGAGTTACATATACCTATGTAATAAAAATGCACAGAAGTGTAGTATGAGTACGAAAACAACGTGTACTCAATGAGTATCCTCTCTAATCTCGAAAAAATAGAGACGAGATGATCGACTTCGACACTTACTAGTGGTCCAATAATAATGTCAATAATTCATTAAATCTTGGACTTTTATAAACATAATTTTTAATCAAATAGAAGGAATTAGGTAAACGATTAATTTCTTTCATAGGAAATTTCTCAAAATTCCTTTTCATTATTTATCCAAATATTCTCAAGCCATGATGAGGCAATAAAAACTTCAATAAGTTCAAGGAAGCAACACAAACATGTGCAAATCATGCCGAGGCGTATGACCCGCTCCAACAAAAAATAAATTGTACACTACCGAGGGTCGAACGATACGAACCATAGATGTATCTATTACCCCGCTCGCGAATTATCCATGCGATACGGTCAAAATAAAATAAACAATCAGTCTGCTCGCGAATCCTGCATGCGATGCAGGTACACATTGAAATACATGCTCAGATAGCCAATCAAGAATTTATCGGGGAATATTTATTCAAATAAAAGTCACTTTCTCTTTTAACAATTTAAGGAAAGGATTTTAATCCTTTTTGAAGATTTAGTTATTAATTCATTATGGTTTAAGCAATTCGAGCTGTCAATAAGTTTACCATTGGGACCTAGACCACCCGGACAATAGCATAATAGTAGTTATGCATGGACTCTCGTTACCTCGTGCGTGCATAGCCTCCACAATTAGGAGCACATAACCAATTAATAAAGCTATGGGGATAATTCCTTCTTACAAGGTTAGAAAGGAGACTCACCTCGCTCCGAAGATCCATAACCGGCATTCCACGCCCATTCACAGACTCAAATCGGTGAAATATACTCCAAACCTAGCCAATAATTATATAAATCCATTAATATACGTTCAGTTACTCATTATAGTATAATTTATAACAATTCCTAACCCCGAACGAAAAGTTGACAAAATTATCCTCCGGCTCACGCGTCCGGATTCCAAAATCTTCCGAAGATAAAGTTTACCCATGACCTTACGAACTCAAATATATAATTTATTCTCAATTTCATGCCCAAAATCGTTGTCAAAATTTAAAAATATCAATTTCTAGGTTTTTTTTTAAACTCCAAATTTTCTTTTAGATTCTCATGAATTTTGATGTTAAATATATGGTATAATCACAAAATATAATTGAAAATTAGTTAGAGGAACTTACCCAATGATTTGATACGAAAATCTACTCTCAAAATTGATCCTTCTCGGACCTAGGGTTCAAAATATGATAAAATGATGCAAAACTCGAATTACACGGCTAAAATCAAGCCGCAGATGTAGCATTTGGGATCCAGGGTTCGCAATTGCAAACCCTAGCAAAAACGAAGAAGGTCTGTCGCAATTGCAAACAAAGAATGGTTGGAAAGGGTTGCATTTGTGATAAAAAGTTCACAATTGCGAACTGGGCATCGCAATTGCAATGGTTATGTTCACAATTGCGACCATACCAGAAGCAGCAGTTTTTCCGACACAAAAATGAGCATAACTTCCTCATAGGATGTTAAATTCGATGATTCTTTTTGCTATGGCTCCGTAATTACGATACAGATCTAATAGTTTAATAAAAGCTTAATTTAGAGCTCATTTGCTTAATATGGTACCCCTTTATGTTCAAAGAAATGACGTTGAAATATCAAATAAGAGCGCGATACCACCCAAAACACACCCGAGGCCCCTGGGACCCTGTCCAATCACATCAACCCACTCCAACATAATACGGACCTGCTCGAGGCCTCAAATCACACCAAACAACGCTAAAATCATGAATCAACCTCCAATTCAAGCTTTATGAACTTTAGAACTTCAAACTTCTACTTTCAACGCCGAAACTTATCAAGTCACGTCCGATTGACTTCATATTTTGCACACAAGTGACATTTGACATTATGGACTTACTCCAATTTCTGGAATCGAAATCCGACCCCAATATCAAAAAGTCCACTTCTGGTCAAACTTCTGAAAAATCTTTAAATTTCTATCTTTAACCAAATGGCTTCAAAATGACCTACGGATCTCCTAATTCACTTCCGATAGCGCTCCCAATTCTAGAATCACCATATGAAGCTACTCCCAGGCTCAGAATCCCAAACGGACATCGATATCACTGAAATGCACTTCAATCCAAACTTATGAAATTTCTTTCGAAATGCTACTTTCCACAATAGGCGCCAAAACGCTGCCCGAGTCATCCAAAATCCAATTCGGGCATACGCCCAAGTCCAAAATCATCATACGAATCTGCTGGAATCTTCAGATCCCTATTTTGAGATCGTTTACTCAAACATCCAATCCTAGTTAATTCTTTCAACTTTAAGCTTCCGAAATGAGAATTCTCTCTCCAATCAACTCTGAACTTCCCACAATTCAAATCCGACCATGCGTACAAGTCATAATACCTGAAATGAAGCTGCTCATGGCCTCAGACTGTTGAACGTTGCGCTAGGGCTCAAAACAATAGGTCTGGTCGTTACGATTATCATAAACGAATGATTTGATAATCATCAAAATTTCATTGGTTTTCCTATTTTTCAAAGAAATTGTAGAGCTGATCTAGTAAAGTGTAAAGTAAAGAATATTTCTAGACTTGTTGCTTTGCCTTAAAATTCATGCTATTGCAACTTTGATATTCTCTCTTTGTTTTATTGTCGTCCCCATGCTTTTGGCTGCTGACGATTAAAAGCACTTACAACAATTTCCGACGTAAATTGCTGCTTAAATTTTGGGTACCATGGATGATAAAAGCATTACTCTTTATAGTGTACTGTATACTATTATTCACATATTATATAGAAATTATATATATATTAGATATATGTAGATTATCTTTTACAAATTTGTTAATCCAGTTTTTTCAGTTTTTGTTTAAAAAAAAAACTTTAAAAAACTGAAAAATAAAGAAAAAAATATTTTTCAAAAGCGAAAATAATTTGTTGAAAATATTTTATTCAATTTTTAAAAAACAAAAATATTTTGTTAAAAACTAAAAATGTTCTAATTCCTCTGTTTTTACCTTTTTCTAGTTTTTTTTAAAAAATATTTTGTTAAAAAAATAAGTTTTGCAATTTGTTTAAAGTTTCACAAAAAGAAATGTCTTTTTCTTTTGGAAATGTTCTAATTTCTTTTTGTAACACTTTAAAAAAATTGCAAAACTTATTTTTTTAACAAAATATTTTTTTTGTAAAAACATATTGGTAAAAAATATAAAAACGGAGGAATTAAAACATTTTCAGTTTTTAACAAAATATTTTTATTTTTTAAAAACTAAATAAAATATTTTTAACAAATTATTTTCACTTTTGAAAAATATTTTTTTTCTTCATTATTAGTTTTTTAAATATTTTTTGTAAAAATTGGAAAAACAAATTTGTAAAAATATGTTTTGTTTTTTGTTGTAAAAAAGGAACAAAAATTATTTTAAAACAAAATATTTGTCGTTTTTTAAGAAATGAAGAAATTATTTTCAACTAATAATTTTCAGTTTTTACAAAAAAAATTCTTAAAAAACGAGGGTTATATATAGACCTTATCGTAAAGTCTAGGGGGTATCCGGGCCAATAATATAACGGCAAGGTTGGATATGGGCCAAATTTTTAACGAGGGTTATATTTGGCCCTTTTCACAAAGTATAGGGGGATATTTGGACCTTGTCCCGATAATTTTTACATTATTAAGGAGTGAAACTTATCTTTTTTAATAACATTTGATTTTATTTTTTAATTGGATGATATTTGGAGACATAGTGGGAAGGGGACGGAGCCAATGAAGAAGTTATAGGTTTATCTGAGTCCAGTAACTTCGGCTTAGACCCAGTATATGTGTTAAAATCTAACTGATTAAGTGAAAAAATAGATTTTGAACCTAGTCAATTAGATTCGATATGGTCCATTTCGAGTTTGAATTCAAAAATTCAAATTCTGGATCCGTCTCTGATCATGGAATGTTTGTTGTTTCTTTATCTTTATTTGCCCTCCTAACAGACTTCTTCTTCTTCTTCTTCTTCTTCTTCTTCTTCTTCTTCTTCTTCTTCTTCTTCTTCTTCTTCTTCTTCTTCTTCTTCTTATTATTATTATTATTATTATTATTATTATTATTATTATTATTATTATTATTATTATTATTATTATTATTATTATTATTTTCTTATTTTATTTTGTTTATGTTTAATCGAACTTTATGGGATTGAGAGACTATTAGAATCGATAACATTTAATTCGAATTATATATGTGTGCGTAAAAAACACAAATTAACTCAAAAGAAAAAACAAATTACCGACTCTATCGTGGATTTGCCACTAACGATATGTATGTAAATCTATAAAAGAAACAAATTTGACGTTGCAGACAATCATGTCCTTTCTATATATGTTTGTTTCTTATTATTTTTTAAGATTTTTCCTTTGAACCACGATAGATCCTAGGAAGCTCAAATCTATTCAAAGACAAGTACGAAGCTTTGGAGTCGCAAAGAGGACCTTTAACAAGATCTCAAGTTAAAAAATTGCAAAACAAGTTCATTGGATCAATTTCTCACCTAAATGTGTCCAAACTTTCATCCCATGAAGTCCTACATAAATCACGTTTTAATAGCATAAAAAGGTCTTACTTGATATCCAAGAAAGGTAAAATAGGCGTGTTAGATGTTGAGTGCAAGTTGGTGCCAAGTTGCTTGCAAATTTCCTTTAAGATTTCCAATATTTTCAAGATTCTCTCCATGATTGGTTTGAGACTTATTTCCATATATTATGAGACTATATTTATTGTTTACCTAGTTAGTTAAGGTTAATATTTTACTTTTCCTGAGATTGATAGAATTACTTTCCAAGATTGACTTTGTTTTTATTTCCTAGAGTTTTACCTTTTTCTAGGTTAGTTGGACATGTTGTCCAAAGTAGTTTAGGACTTTATTTCCTTATTTTTAAGTACAATTTCGTGACCCGCTCCATATAAAGGGGTATCTTCTTTATTTTTAGGTAGATTATTCAGATTATTATCAATAAAAATTGTGAGATTTTTCTTGCACTCTTGTGTGACTACTCTTGAATTTATTCTTCAACCTTCAAGAATCACCTTAAGGTGGTAAGATTAAACCATTTTCGAAACTTTAGATCACTTCTAGATATTCAAGGGTGATACGTTTAGGCTTATTGTTGTTCTTGTTATTCTAAAGGGTCGGGTTTCACAATCTATTTCTTGTTTTTAATTCTCTACCAAAGGTGATTAGTTCTTTGTTAGCTAATTGTTGTTGTTAGGATTCAACTTCAAGAATAGACTTCTTGAATTCAAGAAACTTTTTCTTGAGTTCAATCTATCTTTAATTTTTATTTTTTTCGTTTCTTTATTTTCATTTAGTTTCTGCACGTTTCTTTTTCTTTAGTAATTCTTGAATCCCAATCGTGTTGTTATCAAGTGGTATTAAAGCTTAGGCCAATCAAGATTTCAATCTTCTTAATCTTGGGAGGTTCTTGATAAAAAAAAAGCCAAAAAGAAAAACAAAATTCAGCCCCCAAAAATTATTCTTGTTCATTATTACTTTCATAATTCAAGTATTATTTGGTTTCCAAGTCAGGAAAGGAAACAAGAAGAGGGGATCCTAGTTCTTGAAGATTAAGGAAACTTCTTTCCTTATTCTTGTGGGTTTTGGGTTTCTTAAATTCTTTCCTTTTTTTTATCCTAACCAATTCCAATTCTTTCTAGGTTTGGTTTTCCACTTTCTTTTCCTTTTCTAACTCTAAATTCTTATCACTAAAGGGTTGTGACTAGTAAGTTTTATTAATAAATCTAAAGATTAACAACCAAGAGTTGCATTGAGCGGAAAAAGGTAAGTGCGGTGAGAACATCAAAAGGAAAAGCAAAATTTAGAGATATATATTTCTTGTTTAGGATGTCTCGTACAGATAATGAAGATGAACAAAGGATTCTTCAAGAAGCCGACACGAAAGAAAGAGAAGATTTCTCCTTGTGAGCTATTCACCAACAATTTGAAAGGTGGATTTTGCAATTCCAAGAGACGAGGGACACAATTGCTGAGTGAAATATTATAATAGCTGAACTTAGGAGGGGAAATAATGCTAGATCCCAAGCTAGGAGAAATGTACCCGCCCTACTGTAAATCAAGAAAACTCAATCGATGATTTTAATGATGATATTCATTTTGATAGGATAGGAAGAGATAGGAGGGGACAAAGAGGAAGACTTGAGGATGATAGTATAAGTAGTATAAAGATGATGATGCCATCTTTTAAGGGAACAAGAGATCCAGACTTGTACCTTGAATGTGAGATACAAGTGGAAGCCATCTTTGACAGCCACAACTCTTCAGAGGGTAAAAAGTTTAAAACTGTTGTTGTTGAATTTTCTGACTATGCTGCAATCTGGTGGAAAAAGCTTTCTAGGGACAGATTGCAAGAAGGACAAGCACTCATTGCTACATAGGCTGAGATGAAAAGGTTAATAAGGAAGAGATTTGTGCCATCACACTTTCAAAGAGATCTACAACAACATCTTCAAACTTTGAGGCAAGGGTCCTTGTCTGTAGATGAGTACTTTAAGGCTATGGATATGGTATGATCCAAGCTAATTGTGTAGAGGAAGAGGAGGCTACAATGGCTAGGTTTTTGAATGGGTTAAATAGGAAAATAGTTGATGTGGTCGAATTGCAATAATATATAACTTTAGATGAGTTAGTTGAATTAGCCGTAAAGGTAGAAAGACAAAACAAAAGGAGACAACAATCTAGCTCATGGAGAAGCCAACCAACTACTATTCAAAAGAAGCAATGGCCTAAATCCGAGGAGACACCTACTCTTAAATTACATGAAGACAAGGGCAAGAGCAAATTGGAATGCAAGGATGGGGGTAAGCCTTTTATGCCTAAGACTTTTACTTCTACTTCTTCTATTCAATGCCTCAAGTGCCAAGGTAGAGGACATAAGGCTTATGAATGCCCAAGTAGAAGAAACATTCTAATTAAAGAGAATATGGAAAAATATGAGAGAGAAAAGAATGAGAGGAGTAAGGGAGTACATGTTGACATCCCAAGAGAGGAAAAATGAGAGGTTGTGTTGAGTAAAAAGAGTGTGATGTCAAGGAAGTAAAAGAGTGATTTTGAGAGGAAAGAAAAGAGAGAAGGCCATAAGATAGAAAAGGGCTTTGAGGTAGAGAGAGAGAAAGACTGTTTGAGTGATGAAAAAGAAGAAAACTTTAGTGAGATAAAATAGGCTAAGGGCGATGAAAAAGTTAGTCTTGAGGTAAAAGCCAAAGAGAGTGCAAGTGAGAAAATATGTTCTTTACTTCCTAACCCATTAACTCTTTCTTGTTTTAGTTATTGTGTTTTTTGCAGCCACATGTTGAAAGTCCTTCTAAAAGAATAGGTGAGGCGACATTGATGGCAGCAAAGAATCCTACTGTAGTCCAACATAAATTAGGCAAAATGAATTCTTGTTGGATGGTGGAAGATTAAAGGTTGATTCATTTTTTAGTTGTTGATTCTTTTGACAATTTTGATCCCTATTTACAGGTTTATAACATGGAGTTGCCTAAAAGTATTGCTAAGTTGGAGCCATTGCATAAAAGAATACAAGGTGATAATATTCCAATGGTAAACAAATCCAAGTATGGTATGTATAATTGGTTTATTAGAATTCTTGGCCTTTCTAGGACACCTATGGTACGTTTGAAAGTAATAAAGTATACTCTAATTTTTTATGTTGATGACTTTATAATGGTCATGGATGATGGTGTTTTGATGCATATCAAGTCACTAATAGTAATATCTAAGTTCAAGTGCAAGAGCAATTTGCTTCTTTTTGAAATTGAGTTCAACGCTGATGATTATAAATTCCAACTTGGTAGAAAGAGGCTTGCGAATGATTTAAATATTTCTTCTATTCTTATTCAAGTGTCTAGTGAACTTTCATATGATAAATTGCTAGAGTTATTCTTTAAGCCATATTGACTGTGATCTTGTACAAGTGTTTACTACTAGTAAAGAGGATATGCATGATTATTGTGACGCTTGTGATCAAGTACTCTTTCATAAACCTATACATGATTCTTTGTGTAATAGCTTGAGCAATTATTTAGAATCCATTGACGTTGCGAATATTATTAGGGAAAGTTGTAATCATGAGTTTGAATGTATTGAAACTTTTATTTTGGAAATTATGGGTTCTTCTAACCTTCTTGAGGATTATGTGCTTCTTTGAATAGCCAATATGTTGAAGAAACCATGAAATTTGTAATTGATACTTGGATATATCATAAATGTGTCTTACTTGATACATGCAGTAGAGATACTTATTTTAAATGGACACATGATCAAACTTTTGTAATTTCAATGGCATGTATGTTTTTTGACTACCCTAAGAGAGGTATTTATGGGTCAAATCTAAGTAGGTATAAATTTAATTGGGATGATGATGTTCATATGATGTATAAAGGAGTATTTACACCTATTAGGCTTAATTGGGTTAAGTGGACACATGGCCACTATCTTGTTTTATTCTTACCATTTTTTAGTGGATGTCATTTTCTAGTGCCTGTCTTTGTTTTCTTGCAAGATCGAAATTCAGAGGACAAATTTTCTTCAACAAGAGGGGAATGATAGCATCCTAGGAAGCTCAAATCTATTCAAGGACAAGTATGATGTTTTGGAGTCGCAAAGAGGGCATTTAACAAGATCTCAAGTTTAAAAGTTGTAAAATACGGTCATTGGACCAATTTCGCACCTAAATGTGTCCAAACTTGCATCCCATGAAGCCCTACATAAAACCACGTTTTAATAGCATAAAAAGGACATACTTGATATCCAAGAAAGGCATAATAGGCATGCTAGATATTGAGTGCAAGTTGGTGCCAAGTTGCTTGCTAATTTCCTTCAAGATTTCCAAGATTCTATCCAAGATTGGTCTAAGACTTATTTTCATATATTATGAGACTATATTTATTGTTTTCCTAGTTACTTAAGGTTAATATTTTACTTTTCCTGTGATTGCTAGAATTACATTCAAGATTAACTTGGTTTCTGTTTCCTAGAGTTTTACCTTTTCCTAGGTTAGTTGGACCTGTTGTCCAAAGTAGTTTAAGACAGTATTTTCTTATTTTTAAGTACAATTTCGTGACCCCCTCTATATAAAAGGGTATCTTCTTTGTTTTAGGTAGATTATTCAGATTATTATCAATAAAAATAGTGAGATTTTTCTTGCACTCTTGTGTGGCTACTCTTGGATTTATTCTTCAACTTTCAAGACTCAACTTAAGGTGGTAAGATTAAACCCTTTTCGAAATCTTAGATCAATTCTAGGTATTTAATAAAGGTGATAAATTTTGGCTTATTGTTGTTCTTGTTATTCTAAAGGGTCGGGGTTCACAATCTATTTCTTGTTTTTAATTCCCTATCAAAGGGTATTAGTTCTTTGTTAGCTAATTGTTATTGTTAGGATTCAACTTCAAGAATACACTTCTTGAATTCAAGAAACTCTTTCTTGAATTTAGTCTATCTTTAATTTCTGTTTTTTTTTCGTTTCTTTATTTTCTTTTAGCTTCAGCACGTTTTTTGTTTTTCTTTAGTAATTGTTGAATCACAATCATGTTGTTATCACTCATTTAATGGAATGTGCCGACCACCTCTGCCTATGTACTTAAAGCGTGGTTGTAAATGTACCAGTTTATGCAGTTTATTTGTTTTTAAATTTCTTTTGATTTGTTCATTATTAGAATATTGTGATTCATCGTATTAATTTTATATAGTTTCTTCATATGTATGTTCATTCGAGTTAATTTACACGAAAAATTAGATAAATTGAATCTCTTGCTTTGAACCTACAGTTCATTTGGAATAGTGAAGTATTGAATCTACTTCGAGAATTATGGAAAATTTTATTTTTTATCTTATACAACTGACATTAGTTATACGAGCATTATGTTTGTCTCACAGTTTTGTGGATCAAAATTTTTATGGATCCAAAAATTAAAATTGTGGTTCACAAATTTATGAGACAAAAAAAGCCTCACACAACTAGTGTAAATAATGTAAAATACACCATAAAACTTCTCGAGAATTATAGGTGCATAAATACCCACCACTTTTGATCAAATTTAATAGATTTATATAGGCAATTATTAAGAAAATTAGATAAGTATCGAGTGAGTATCAACTCAACATCTTGTTCCTCTACTTTTGGAATTTTTCCGTGACGCAATACTGACGACTTTGCAAAAGGTGCCACTGCGCAAAAAAAAAAAACTTGTATATATGTATGACAAAATAATTTTTTTCTAAGAAATTATATATAATATATTCATACACAATACAACTCTACATACAAAAAATAAAGTAAATACCAATTTAAGGTAATAAGTAGAGATTCAAACCAACACTGTCACGACCCGGATTTCCCACCATCAGGATCGTGATGGCTCCTACTGATTCACGTCCAAGCAACGGTCGTAGTCAATAAAACTTGGTGTAATAAGTCCAAGATCGATCTCACAGAGAATTAACCTATCAATCACAACTTTCACAACCCAAGAGTACTTACGAATCAAGTTCCCAAAATTTAGAATATATTTGTATATGATTTTCGAATACCTAGTTTGCAAGAATTAAGAATGCTTAAAAGAAAGAATTAAATGTTGAATAAAATAATATAGAGAAGGACAAAGGTATTGATTTCCCCTATTGATGGAATCCCTTATCGTTATGCTCTTAAAAATTGTTAATATATTCTATCAATCATGAACTCTATGTGTCATAACCCTCTCCCGAGCAATTACAATAATTTACTAGTGCACTCTCCCGAGCTACCTAGCTAGCTTTAATTTGAATAGTTCACTTTAGATTGCACCCAAGACTTCGTTATTCCTAACCCCGTCTTTACGCCTAAAATTATAGATTCCTCTAATAACCTAGGTGTGGTGTTGTTCAACAATAAACCTAAATATGCACTCTTTTCAAGTTATGCACACTAAATAGGCACCGCTAATTGGGAGCTCTACCAATTAACTACATTAAAAATGAAGTTGAACAAATAGAAATCTAAGTCACAATTTGTAATCACATAAACGATAAGTTCATCTATCAATAGGTTCCATCAAAACCTTAGAAAAGAATTTAGCTACTCATGCTTGAAGAAACAAAAATAATAACTGAAATCATAAAGAATTACTTGATATAAAAATAAAAGAAAGAGTTTGAGAGGAATCTCTCCTACTAAAACCTTGCAAAAGTATTGAAGAAATAAAGTTAATGCCTCTATGGGGCAAACTAGGAGTTTATATAGAGGTTTTAGGGCTAAAAAAACTAAGTTAGAGTCCAACTGGGATTGCTGCCGCTGGGACTTCCGCGGTTCGTTCGCGGCCGCGAGCGGACCGCGAACAGTCAAATTTCAGAGGCCTTCTTTTTTCGCGGTTCATCCGCGGCCGCGAGTGGATTGCGGATGAACAGTACTTCTGTTTCTTCACTGCTTCGTCCAGACCTCTTCACTTTAGCTCTTCTCTTGGCCTTTTCATCAACCTATGACTTCAAAATAGCTTTTTATGGCATCCAATGCATCACATGTACCTGTAAAACACAATCGAACACTAATCAAAGCATTTTGTCCTCATAACAACATTAATCTCATAATAAAGTGTGATTATTTAGGGTATAATTATAGTCAAATTCACCTATTATCAACACCCCACACTTAAACCTTTGCTCGTCCTCGAGCAATCTTTAATCACACTTTAGGCCAATTAACAAAAATTTGTCTCCCCCAAAGTACGTCACAAAAGCTATTATACATGAACAATTTAAGATATGCATAATCTTTTACTTAACCGTAAACTCTCATGCCAGCACATTATTACTTACTCTACTTATTATCAAAAACTTGCAAATTTACCTTCTTCCTCTTGAATTACATGCCCTTACCAAATTTATTGAGAGAAGTTCCCACACATTAAAAATTCATACACATGGAACTTATAAATATTGGAAAAATTCACTCACTCTCAACAAAGAACATTCATATGCGTAGAGACACACCATAGGCTTGCCCTAGTGTAATACTCCACTAATCGAGTTATTCAATCATAGATCAAGAGGTCTTTAAGGGTTGTAATGTAGGCTATGGGACGGGTAGGATACTTTTGGGTATAGTGACTAGCCTCCCTAAGCACTTTTCTTTTCTCTTTCACAACTTTCCCTTTCAGTTTTCTTCCTTATGTCTCCCATAAACATTTATTCACCTTCATTTGCTTTTAATCCCCATTTTTCTTTTGTTGGTGTAACTGGCGCCTTTCTAATTTTCATATATACATTGATATAACTCTTTTTCTCAAAATATCTTTTTCTTTTCATTTTTTTTCTCATTGCTTTGCAATACATTATTTTGGCCAGTTCACTTTTTTTTTTTTTTTTACCATTCATTCTTGATTTTCCCTTTTCAATTTCCCTTCACCCCACACTTAAACTTTTGCATATTCATTACAATACAAGTGCTTCTAGGAGGTAAACTAGAACAAATATAATAATTTGAAGAACATTCAAGGGTTGTCAAAGAATAGGCTTTAAGCTCAAAGGGGTTAACTAAGATATAATGTACGGGTGAATTCATGTCTATTGATATATGGGGTTACACAAAGAAATGCCTCTATCCTTTCTACAACCGAACAACTTCTATTTCGCTTTGCAAACACACAGGGCAAGTTATAGGCATCATGTTCAACATACAATGTAAGTAAAAACCTCGCACACACATGGCATGCAACTCATTTGGAATCCGGTTTATCTACAAAATCCTATCAATGTTCAAGCAAGCATTATTGTGCAATTTAAGGCATATTGAGATTCTACAATCAAGCTTAGAAGATACATTCTCAAGTTCAATTTACGCTTTTGCTAATGTGCATATTCGGCGTTACATGTTGCCCTTTTTCCTCTAATCCTAAAAAAAAATCTACCTAGCCCGGTTCAAATAAAAACCCTTGGAAAAGAACCATGGTCAAAAGAAAAACCAAGGGGGAGATGATACACTACCTAGAAAAAGAAAATAAAAGAAAGAAAAATACCTACGTGGACTACTTCCCTCAAGAGTACTTGTCCTAAATAGTCCGTCATAAGGAAGAGTCCTCTACTCATATTTTTGTATTTTTTTCAAATTTTCAAATTTTTTTTGTATTTTTATTATTTTATATTACTAGCTACACTAATATATACATTATGTACAAAATAAGTTTCCCACCCCACACTTAAAAATATGTCATGTCCTCATGGCATAAATAAAAATGAAAGCACAAGAGGGGCAAGAAAACTTACCTGTGACTCACTCGGAGTCGGAGACAGTGGATGGGTCGACATGGCATGCTCTCCCAAGTGCTCTGAACCATGCCATAAACCTGTTCTCTGACCGGGCTTGCCTAGTTGACATGGCATCTAGCCGTGTGTGTAGACCATCTACAGAAGTGCGCAGAGCAGCCACCTCCTCCTCCATTGACCTCAACACAGGTCGTGTGGACTCGGATCTAGACATGCTTGCTCCACGAGGAACAGGCCTGGAAGGTCCGGCTGAATCCGTGGAGTGTCTGGCCCGGGCATCCGGTACAGGATCGTCCTCCTCATCTATGTCAATAGGTGTTGTGTCTCGTCCAACCCGGATAGTAGCAGCTCTAAATGGAGCTTTTGGTAGTAGCTCACCGTCAGCATCAGTAACTGGGGTGTGGTTGAGGAGACACAAGGTAGTGACAAGAGATGGGTAATAGAAACCCTTGGTAGTGAGGGCTCCCCTTAATACCATCTCGTCACTAATAACTCGGGAAATATCAACATCCCGATTTGTTACAAAACACCAAGTCAAAACAGCCCTATTAAAGTTAACATCTGTGGTGTTACTTGAGGGCAAAATACGGTTGCAAATTATGGAGAACCAACATTTGGCAGTGTGTGTAAAACAGTTAGAGTGTAGAGTTTGATTTCTAATCCATACTGGAATTCCATCTACACATAAGGCCTCTATTAGCATGTCCCATGTGACACCGGGCCTATCATGGTAGTAATCAATATCACTAGTGTGCAATGGCAGGCGAAGAACATGCCGAATAGTAGGAATATGAGCATTGACTCGCTTACCTCTGACGAAAACTTGTCTGACCGAGGCATAAGGGGCATTGGCATAGAATTCTCGGACAAGCATCTTGTTCACCTTAGTGGGTGTTTCAAAGAGGAACTCCATCTCTCGCCTCCGAATCTCATCATAAATTTCCGGCTTCTCCGAGCGGATAGCTATTCTGTCCACTTCTACCTCTTGGAGCCACTTCTTATTTGCTTTAATATGAAATGCATTTTCGGCTCCTTCATCAGCAAACCTAGACTCGTCATAAGTCGGTTGCCGAGATGAGCTAGCACCATGTCGTGGTCTCTTTGGGGCCATGATCTTGCACAATTAAGATAGCCAAAAAAGTTTGTAAACCGTTAGTCAGTGGAAGGCTACTCAGACTTCGCCATCCTTGAAAATTCACACTTAACCATTATTTTTGTATATTTCCCTCATACTCTTTATCTAACTATTTCACACATGCCCAATTGAGCACCCCACACTTAGTTCTTTGAACACTTCTACTAGTACCTTATTGACTTAATCCATCCCTAATAAAATATTCAATAACCAATTCATGAGTTGGGCATTATGTTTCCTAAGCTTCATTAATCTATTATGATCAAGGGTAATGTGCCCCAACTTGGCTAACCAACCCACATATATGGTTAAACTACTATTGGGTCTCCAAATCATAAAATCAACATCATAAACACAATTGAAGACCCAACACCCATTCTTTACCAAACATCAATCATATAACAAGGTTCCTTAGAAGAATTTCATGAAAAAATTAAATGTACAATAAGAAACCAAGCAATATTCATGAATGGACCCTAAACTAACACTAACTAAATATTTAGACAAAATAAACACTCAAAAACTAAAAATAGAAACAAAATAAAAGAGAAAGGTAGAAAAAACTTACAAGTAATAGCAATGGAGAAGTAGGGTGGAAGAAGGGGGTGATTTGGAGAAGAAGGGGTAGGGGATTTTTTTTAGAGAGAAGGGAGAGGATTTGAAATTATAGAGAGAGAGTTTTGAGAGGGGAGGGGCGGCTGAATGGGGTTTTGGGAAAGGGGGGAAGTTATTTTAGGGTTTAAAAGGGGGGAGGGAAAAGAAAAATAAAAAAAACTTTAAATTTTGCCGACCGCGGAACTGACCGCGACTGTTCGCGGTTCGTTCGCGGTTGCGGATGGACCGCGAATAGTCGAGATTCAGAGAGGTCATTTTTTCGCGGTTGGTTCGCGGCCGTGAATGGACCGCGAACAGAGAAAGTTCAGAGAGGGCATTTTTCCGCGGTTCATCCGCGGTCCGCGGATGGACCGCGAACAGTGCTCCTTTCTGAAAAGATTTCGACTGTTCAACAAAAAATTTTTGTTTTTCTTATATTCCTTTATTACTTACTACTAATATTAAATTACTTACAACATGTTCGTGGGTTTCCTCCCACGTAGCACCTGATTTAACGTCGCGGCACGACTCAACTTAGCGCATTTTACGGCTCGCTAGACCTTTGAGGTTCATCCAACCGCAACTCTACCTTGTCCTCCATGTCATCCAGGCCTAAGTATTGTTTCAACCGTTGTCTGTTTACCTTGAATGTACGTGATCCATCCATAGATTGAATTTCCATGGCTCCTGACTCAAATACCTCAATTACCTTGAATGGTCCTGACCACCTTGATTTTAATTTACCTGGGAACAGTCGTAATCTTGAGTTGTATAGTAGTACTTTGTCCCCGTTTTTGAAGGTACATTCAACGATATTTTGATCATGGATCCGCTTCATCCTCTCTTATACAATCTTGTATTTTCAAATGCTAGATACCGAAATTCTTCTAACTCATGCAACCCAGTCAACCTTGCTTTACCTGCTTCATCCAAGTTGAGATTCAATTGTTTCAGTGCCTACCACGCTTTATGCTCTAATTCAACCGGTAAGTGACAAGCTTTTCCGAACACCAATTTGTAAGGAGACATGCCAATGGGAGTTTTGAATGCTGTTCTATATGCCCATAGTGCATCATCAAGCTTCCTGGACCAGTCGGTTCTTGTGGCGTTCACTGTTTTGGTCAGTACACTTTTTATTTCCCTGTTGGAGACCTCAACTTGTCCGCTAGTTTGCGGGTGATATGGAGTGGCCACCCTATATTTAACATCATACTTGGCCAATAATTTCTCAAAATCTCGGTTGTAAAAGTGTGTGCCCCCGTCACTAATGATAGCCCTTGGAGTCCCAAACCGGGTGAAAATATTCTTCTTAAAAAATCCCACTACCACCTTAGCATCATTGGTGGGTAGTGCTGCAGCTTCCACCCATTTGGACACGTAATCAACTGCAACAAGTATGTACTTATTGCCGTATGAGCTAATAAAGGGCCCCATGAAATCTATTCCCCAGACATCGAACACTTCTACTTGCTGGATTGGATTCATTGGCATCTCATGACGCCGGGAGATGTTCCCGGTGCGTTGACATTCGTTGCAACCTTTCACCCACAAGTGTGCATCCTTAAACACCATCGGCCAATAAAAACCGGCCTCAAGTATTTTGGCAGCTGTACGTATTCCTCCAAAGTGACCTCCATATGCTGAAGCGTGACATGCCTGCAAAACAGAAGATTGTTCTATCTCGGGGACGCATCTCCAGATCATGTTATCAAGACATATCCTAAACAAATATGGTTCATCCCAATAATAATACTGACTTTCACGAAAAAATCTTTTCCTCTGGACCAATGATAGGTCATAAGGAACAATGCCACTGAATAGATAATTGGCATAGTCAGCATACCATGGAGCTTCCAGGAGAGTGGTGGTGAGCAATTGCTCATCTGGAAAGGTTTCCGGAATTTCCCCACTCTCTTTGACAAGTTCAGCTCCTTCAAGTCTTGACAAATGGTTAGCTACTTGATTTTCAGTACCTTTTCTATCTCTGATTTCGAGGTCGAACTCTTGGAGAAGCAACACCCAACGAATTAGGCGTGTCTTAGAGTCCTTTTTATCAATTAAATATCTTAAAGCTGCATGGTCTGTGTATACGATTACCTTTAATCCTATGAGATAGGACCGGAATTTGTCGAATGCAAACACAACCGCTAGCATCTCCTTTTCCGTCACTGTGTAATTTAGCTGTGCTCCACTCAGAGTTCTACTTGCATAGTATATTGGATGCATCAGCTTATCTTTCCTTTGGCCCAGCACTGCCCCCACTTCATAATCACTTCCATCGCATATTAACTCAAACAGTTGCTCCCAGTCTGGGCAAATGATGATGGGTGCTATGACCAGCCTCTTTTTCAGTTCCTCAAAAGCAATCCTGCATTCGTCAGTAAAAACAAAAGAATGATCTTTCTCAAGTAACATACAGAGAGGGTTTGATATTTTGGAGAAGTCTTTAATGAACCTCCGGTAAAAACCGGCGTGTCCAAGAAAGCTTCTTATGGCCCTGACGGATGTTGGTGGAGGCAATGTTGCAATGATATCAACTTTAGCACGGTCTACCTCAATGCCTTTGCTTGAAACCCTGTGCCCAAGTACTATACCTTCTTGAACCATAAAGTGGCACTTCTCCCAGTTTAGCACTAAATTTGTTTCCATGCACCTTTGTAGTACTCTAGTCAGATTGGCAAGGCATTCATCAAATGAATTCCCTACCACCGAGAAATCATCCATGAACACTTCCATAATGTCTTCCACCATGTCGGTGAAAATAGCCATCATGCACCTTTGGAAAGTGGCAGGTGCATTGCATAGTCCAAATGGCATCCTCCTGAAGGCGAAGACACCATAAGGGCATGTGAAGGAGGTCTTCTCTCTATCTTCCTGTCAAGCATTTGATCAATGAAGGGAAGTGGGAAGTGATCTTTGCGAGTGGCTAGATTCAACTTCCTGTAGTCCATGCATATTCTCCATTCGGTGACGGTTCTTGTTGAAATGAGTTCATTGTTGTCGTTTTTCACTACCGTCATGCCCCCTTTCTTGGCACACATTGGACCGGACTAACCCAGCTGTTGTCTGAGATTGGGAAGATGATTCCCGCATCTAGCCACTTTATTACTTCCTTCTTCACCACTTCCTTCATGTTGGGGTTCAGCCTTCTTTGATGTTCCCTAGAAGGTTTGTGTCCATCTTCCAGGAGGATTTTATGCATGCAATAGGCTGGGCTGATCCCTTTTATGTCTGCCATGGTCCACCCGATGGCAGTCTTGCATTCCTTGAGTACCTGTATAAGCTTTGGCCTGCACATCTAACAAACTAGATGAGATAATAACAGGTAACGTGGAGTTAGGGCCTAGATACTCATACTTGAGATGTGATGGTAGTGGTTTAAGTTCAAGCTTCGGTGGCTCTTCTATGGATGGCTTTGCTGGTGGGCTCTCTCTTTTTCTAAGTGTAGGGGTTCGAATTCGATCTCTCGCTTCCAGAATCCCTTGCCTTCCAGAGATAATACCCATTCGGCCAAACTTTCACCGTTTACCTCTTCCATGTTCATCAGGCATGCTTGCAGTGGATCTTCAATGGTCAATTCTGCATCGTCGGTTTCCACGATCACATCAACCGCATCAACTAGAGAGCAATTTGCGAACTCACTAGGGCGCCTCATGGATTTTTGCACATTGAAGATGATCTCCTCATCATTCAACCTCATCTTGAGTTCCCCGGTTTCACAATCAATTATGGCTCTCCCAGTGGCTAGGAATGGTCTTTCCAGGATTAGGGGAATTTCTTCGTCGACCATGCAATCAAGTATTACAAAATCGGCGGGAAACACGAACTTCCCAACCTGGATTAGCACATCATCTATAATGCCAAATGGACGCTTAACCGTCCTGTCAGCAAGCTGTAAAAGCATAGAGGTGGGTCTGGCTCTCCCGATACCTAACCTCTTATAGATAACTAAGGGCATGAGATTAATGCTTGCCCCCAAATCACATAAAGCCTTAGTAAAGGCATAATTCCCTATAGTGCATGGGATGGTGAAACTACCTGGATCAGATAGCTTCTCAGCAATGGGTCTGGAAACCACTGCACTACAAGTCTGTGTGAGTGTAACTGTGGCCAAGTCTTGGAAATCAAATTTCCGCGACATTAAATCCTTCATCATCTTAGCATAACCGGGCATTTCTTTTAAAGCTTCAATTAATGGGATGTTTACCTGAATTTGCTTGAGCATGTCGAAGAACTTTTTGTATTGTTCCTCTTTTTGGTGTTTGGCCAGCCTTTGGGGGAATGGTGGTGGTGGCCTCTTTTTCCCGGTGACTTGGGATTTATTTTTGTCTATCGTTTTCTCATCAATCTGCTGCTCTACCTTTTCCGCTGCTTTCTCCGTTCCCTGCTGTGCTTCTTTATTTTCAGCAATTGGCTGGACTGTGACTTTTGTCAACCCTGTGGATTCATCCAGCTCAATGGGCAATGAAGTAGGTGTCTCAGCCTGTTTGTCAATTTTCTCACTTTCATTCTCAGCATCAAGATCTCTACCGCTTCTCAGAGTCACGGCCATTATTTGTTTTGGGATTTGGTCCTTTGGGTTCATTTGAGTATCTGCAGGTAATGTCCCTTGAGGCCGATTGTTAAGTGACATAGCAATTTGACCCACCTGTACTTTAATATTCTTGATGGCGGCATCATGTGCATCTATCCTCTCATTTGTTTTGGCATTTGACCCAATTACCTGCTTGCATCATAGCTTCCAACCTTGCTAACCCATCATCATGTCTACCCCCATATTGTGGTGGAGGTGGATAATATCCCTGCTGCGGATTGCCAAAATTCTGAGGTCTAGGATATGGAGCCATGTTGTGTGATGGCCTTATACCTGCTGCATTAAATTGTGGTTGTGGAGGTCTATACTGCATTGGAGCCTGTTGGCCCCAGTTTTGATTGCCTTGTCGCTGTCCTCCATAGTTAGCCACATAGTTCATATCTTCATGCTGATGATGATGTTCTTGGTCTGCAGCCCATGGATTACCTATGGGTTGGCTAATGCAAGATGTGCATAAACCACCATTGGTAGTATCTACAATGTGAACTTGCTGCTTAACCCCTGATTCTTCCACCTTCTTTGTCAGGATGCTCATTTGTGTCAATAAAGTTGCCACGTTCTCCTCTAGAGTGTTGGATGGATCCAGAGGTACAGAGTGTACCACTGGTGTGATAGGAGCATTCCTGGACGTCCACCCGGAATTTTGAGCCATTTTGTCTAGCAAATTTTGGCCCTCTCTCCAAGTCTTGCTCAGAAAAGCCCCACCTGCTGAAGCATCTACAATGTTCTTCATGCTGTCCGAAAGTCCCATGTAGAACCTTTGACCCAACATCTGTTCAGGAATCCCATGGTGAGGACACATAACAAGCATGCCTTTGAATCTCCCCCAAGTTTCATGTAGTGTTTCCAATGGTTTTTGTTTGAAGCTCACAATCTCATCAATTTGTTGAACTGTTTTGTTGGGTGGATGAAACTTGTTGTGGAATTGTTTGACTAACTCATCCCAAGTTGCAATGGAGTTTATTGGGAGTGAGTTTAGCCATATCTGTGCTGCTCCTGTAACTGAGAATGGAAAAAGTAGTAATCTGATAGCTTCCGGAGTTACATTCGGTTGCCTTTGTGTTTTGCATATTGAAAGAAAGTTCTTGAGGTGCTGCTGTGGATCTTCAAACTGAGACCCATAGAATAATCCCTTGTTTTGTAACAAGTGAAGCATGTTGTTAGTAATCTGGAAAGACTCAGCTTGAATTGCTGGCACAACGATGGCAGTTGCCAAATTATCCGCTGTGGGTTGTGCCAGTCGAACAATGCACCTTCTTGTGCCTCCTGTGCCTCTTGCATATATATAGCCCGTCTTGCTGGTTTTGAGCGTTTATGTCACCCATGTCTAAGTCTAGTTTGATTGGTTGTGAGATTGTTGAATTTGTTTGATGGCTTTGTTACGTGCCCGGAAAGTTTGCTCGGGGTCCGAAAGTCCTTCAATTAGTTCTCCAGTCCTTGCAGATTTTCTAGGCATGCACCTGAATACCCAAATCAACAAACGTCAAAATATTCAATGTAGAGTGTAGAAAGAACCTGAATACACAAGAATCTTGAAGTTATGGCAATGGCAATTGATAATTCCGTTAATTCCCCGGCAACGGCGCCAAAATTGATTCACGTCCAAGCAACGGTCGTAGTCAATATAACTTGGTGTAATAAGTCCAAGATTGATCCCACAGAGAATTAACCTATCAATCACAACTTTCACAACCCAAGAGTACTTACGAATCAAGTTCCCAAAATTTAGAATATATTTGTATATGATTTTCGAATACCTAGTTTGCAAGAATTAAGAATGCTTAAAAGAAAGAATTTAATGTTGAATAAAATAATATAGAGAAGGACTAAGGTATTGATTTCCCCTATTGATGGAATCCCTTATCGTTATGCTCTTACAAATTGTTAATATATTCTATCAATCATGAACGCTATGTGTATCATAACCCTCTCCCGAGCAATTACAATAATTTACTAGTGCACTCTCCCGAGCTACCCTAGCTAGCTTTAATTTGAATAGTTCACTTTAGATTGCACCCAAGACTTCGTTATTCCTAACCCCGTCTTTATGCCTAAAATTATAGATTCCTCTAATAACCTAGGTGTGGTGTTGTTCAACAATAAACCTAAATATGCACTCTTTTCCAAGTTATGCACACTAAATAGGCACCGCTAATTGGGAGCTCTACCAATTAACTACAATAAGAATGAAGTTGAACAAATAGAAATCTAAGTCACAATTTGTAATCACATAAACGATAAGTTCATCTATCAATAGGTTCCATCAAAACCTTAGAAAAGAATTTAGCTACTCATGCTTGAAGAAACAAAAATAATAACTGAAATCATAAAGAATTACTTGATATAAAAATAAAAGAAAGTGTTTGAGAGGAATCTCTCCTACTAAAACCTTGCAAAAGTATTGAAGAAATAAAGTACATGCCTCTATGGGGCAAACTAGGAGTTTATATAGAGCTTTTAGGGCTAAAACAACTAAGTTAGAGTCCAACTGGGAACTGCCGCTGGGACTTCCACGGTTCGTTCGCGGCCGCGAGCGGACCGCGAACAGTCAAATTTCAGAGGCCTTCTTTTTTCGCGGTTCATACACGGCCGCGAGTGGACCGCGGATGAACAGTTCTTCTGTTTCTTCACTGCTTCGTCCAGACCTCTTCAATTTAGCTCTTCTCTTGGCTTTTTCATCAACCTATGACTTCAAATTAGCTTTTTATGGCATCCAATGCATCAGATGTACCTATAAAACACAATCGAACACTAATCAAAGCATTTTGTCCTCATAACAACATTAATCTCATAATAAAGTGTGATTATTTAGGGTATAATTATAGTCAAATTCACCTATTATCACCTACTCGTGGCAGCTAGGCAAGCTAACTTACCTACCATTTTCATTAGTAAAACCATTTTGTTGACAATTTATAGCATCATTAATGATAACAACAATAACCGCGAAAGTATAATTTTTAAGTCTTAATAAATACAGAGCAATAAGTGAAATCCTCTACCAAAGATTTGGTGTCACATACTCACGAACCACTAAGAAAAAACTAAATACAATGGTCTGAAAGAAATATAACGACTTGTGAGTACGTGATTTTTGCTCCAAGCAATTAATTTCAAAATAAAAATATAAAAATGATTTTTGTTTGCAATTGTTTTGATTAGTGTGTACAAAATACCAAGTGCTTGTTTTTAATTGTAAAAAAATAAAAATGAAGGGAATTTGAATTGAAATACAAAAGGGAAATTAATAAAAAAAACTTATCACAAAAATATAAGGTAAATACTAGGAAATCAGAAAATCAAGGAAAAAATACAAAAAAATGGAAAATAAAATAAAATACATCAGTGTAAAATGTATCCAAGGAAGATAAGTATAAAATACAAAGGAAAATACAAGAAATTAAAATAAAATACAATTCGAAAATAACAAAAATACAAGATACAATTCAAAATACTAAAAATTGGGCCAAATACATGATATACCCAGCCAAAATGCAACACCCACAGACCAGGCCCAAACAATTGAACCGGTTTGCCCAGTTACAAGGTCAAACAATGTCGAACATCACTAAATCTGGACCGTTGATAATTAAAATCAAACAGACCAAGTAAGGCGGTGGCTATATTAATAAAACGACACCGTGTGAAGAATTAATCATAAACGTCCATCACACTTAATCAAACGGACGAGACTAGTGTATCACTTAACCAAAACGACGTCGCCTAAGCAATTGAATCATAGCCGTTCAATCATTTAATCTAACGGACTAGATGAGAGTCTCATTAAACAGTACGATGTCGTTTTAAGGGCAAAAGGATCTTGGCCGTTCATCTAATTAAATCTAACGGTTGAGAAGCAATAATACAGGTTCAGCATATATCCCCAAATCTCCCGTTCATTTTTCATTACATACACTTCTCACCACACAAATCCTAGCCGCCATGAAACCCATCTTCTTCCTCCCTCCCCCTCTCTCAAAGAGACCACCGGAACCCTACAGGTGGTTAGTCTTCTACTACCTTCTCCGGCTTAGGCCACCCCTCCAAACTCCTCTCTTCTTTTTCTAACACTTCTAACTCCTTTAATTCTCGTCCAAAAACCTACCAGTCTCCATTTCTTGAAATTCCGATTGCCGGAACCCTAGCCAGCGACCACCAAGGTATGAACCAGACCCCTACCTTAACACCCCAGAACCTTCTTGAGACGATCTATCAATAGTCCCATACCTTGAATATTCCCCTAACTCCTCGAATATTAGAAAATATCTTGCCTGAACCTTACTCCGGCGAGCACCCAAAAACAAAAACCCTACAAAACCTCACCCCTGGTCTCTGAATACCCCTCTCATATACGAACCAGACTTCCAAGAGTCTGTTTGGGAGATTTGTCTTTTAAAGAGACCAAAAGTCTCTGAAATCTTGAATAATCAAGAAAGAAGAAAGAAAATGAAAGAAAGAAGAAAGAAAGAAGAAAAGAAAGAAAGAAGAGGAAAAAGAAAGAAAGAAGAGGAAAAAGAAAGGAAAAGGACGAAGCCCTAAAGCTAAGTACTTTGAAAACATGCTTCTGTTTAGTGTCTCTTTTATGTGCTTATCTGTTTAGAACTTGGATATGTTTAGAAAATCCCTATGCATGTTAAAAACCCTGAATCCACCTCTGTTCTATATTTTTCTCTTCTGTGTTCATATTAGATCTGAGTTTATTACATGTATTCCTGAAATCGACTTAGTATTCTTAAGTTCTAATATTAGCTACCTGTAAATCATGTGCTATCAGTTATTTTTATGTTACTGTTCATTAAAGCCTGTCTCGACTAGGGTTTTGATTAGTTTGAATTCAACCATTGTCAATTTATCTCTCTGAGTTCTGATTAATTTGAAAGTTAGTCGTAATTAGGGCTATTTGTGCAAAACAACAGAAATATGGCAACATTTGCAATATGATTTGTATGTTGGTTTCTTCTGAACTTCTGAGTGCTTATGCATATTTAGGTTATATGTGTAAATGTCTTTTGTAGTTATGTTTGCAACACAGTACGGGTCTTAGAATGGTTATCTTTGTAAAAGTGGTCAACATTGAATATGTTACATAATATGAAAATGGCTAAAATAAAAACAAGTCTCAGGGGGTTATATTTTTAATACATTCAATTACCCAAGTCTTTGCAGAACTAATACAGGTCGGGTAAATATGATTAAATGCAAAGGGTAAAAATGAAAAGGGAAATGGTATTTCTATAGATTAAATAGAGCTTATGGGGGTATAAACGACTTTAATGCCTGGTTTTTCTGAAAATACATGAACAATAAGGGGTAAACTAGGCATAGTTAAAAGGTAATTGTGTAATAAACCTTAGCAAGTGAGGGAAACTAGGTAAAATCAGCCCAATAGAACAATAAGGAACAACCTAGAACCTTCTAGCAGGGGTTCAAGTGCATTTCGTTAAAATTCTGTTATACTTAATTGAATTAATTGAAAAGGAGTTGGGGAGAGAAATAGAAATAACTAATTCAAAATCCCCCCAAAATTTACTCTATAAATAGGTTGTTTCAAGCCTGAAAAGGGGTTCGAAAAATTTTCACATTTTACTAGCTGGATTTTTGGGATTCTAACTTTGAAAGTTTGAAATTAGTTCTGATTTTTGGTTACCAATTCGAGAATTATAGCCTTCAGATAATTAGATTTCAGAATTTTGCTGGTTTTGCTACTTTGCTTCCAATTCGAGTATTATTCTTAGAGTCCTTGCTGGTTGTTCCTCTACTATGTTCATTGCAACTTAGCCTGGATTTCTGTTTGGCTCGAGTTATTTTGCTTGTCTCCTACTGAGTTTGGAAACCTGTTGTGTTAATTGCTTCTATTCGCTGTTGATATTTGGATGCTGCTATTGCTGATTTCTCTTCTTCTTCATCCCTTAGAACTCATCAATTTACTCTCATTTGATCAGGTACACTACTATCTCCTGAAGATGTAATTGAAACATGATGACGGAATAAAATTATAGATTAATTTGCTGAAGTTGTATTTATGTTCTTCTTATATTTGTAGTTTTAACTTCTAGATCTCTTGTAATTCGTTTAGGAATGGGTTGTAATAAGTAATAGACTATATAAACTCGATTTAGACTAAAGTAGTAGTAGATAATACGGTAGAAAACATATCTAGTAGATTAATTGTAATGATCACCTAAATCTAAAACTAAAACCAGCTAAAACACAGCTAGTATACTTAGATTTATATACATATACTCTGAAATTAGACATGCAATATTAGTACTTAGTTATTTTTGAATTTTGAATCAGAATCAATTTAATTCAAAAAGTATAAGTAGTTTCGAAGTTCAAATTGTATTACTGTTTATCTTACTTAAAATGATTTATTTATAAATTTGCTTTCAAACTTTGTGATTTGATAACAGTAGTTCAAGCATGTTTAGTTATATTAGAATACTATTTTTCTTTAGTTAAAAATAAAATGATAAAAATAATCCTGCAACTAGTATCATGATAACAATTTGAATATTCGATTCTGTCGTGTAGAATAATAACATTGATATAAACTACTATGTTAGAATTCTTAATTAATTGTTAAATACGAAAATCAGTAGTGACTAAGTGCAAGTTGGCATTTAATCTGTTAATTGTTATATTCATAAGTGCTGTTAAAAATGATAATTAGTTCCTGTTAAGCTTTAAATGTGAACGATGTGGGCCTCAACAAGAAATCAGGCCTGGATCGAATTGAAATCGCATTCATGCCTTCGAATAGGAACAGAAATATACGCTGGGCTCCAGAGGCCCAGTTGTATTTGATTATGGACTGTTAGGCAGTCTGAAGTCCAAGCCCAAAAAATAAATAATGGCCTGGACTCCAATATTAATAAGTCTGAAATTAATACAAAAACAGTCATATATTAGGAAGAAAAAACAAAAATAGAAAATATAGTGCATGAATAGGATTGGACTTTAAAAATGTGGGATGAGCCTCGTACAAAAATGAAACCACACGAGGCCCCCAAATAAGTTTCAACATAAACATTCTAGACTCGGAAAAACCACTTAGCAAAGTTCACGGTATTTTCTAAAGTTAATAAAGACGTAGAGACTTTAGGCGCGATTAATAATATTACATTCCTAATATGTGTGCACATTTATGTGACCCAAATCTCAAATCCCGGCGAAGCTCAAAATGTACTAAAGTCACAGGCATACTGGTACGATGTGGCTCGAAACGCGTTTTCGCGACGTCGCAGTTCTTAAAAATAACAAAGTGGGATATTAATAATGCATAAAAATTGAAGCATATAAAGAAATCGGATAAAAAATACGGCAGTTGAGAGAGCGTGCTAGAACAACAGAATCCGGGACACCATTATTTTTCCAAGTGGTGACTCTGAAATTTAATAAATAAATCTCGTTCCGAATGTCCTTTAATTGGAAAAAACTCCTTCTCTATTATTATTATATCCCTTCCTGGGGTGTAGTAGTAATTAGTGGTATATACACGAAAAAATGAGGTGTGACAGCTCTGGCGACTCTACTAGGGATAAGAAACCTAGAACTTCGGTTCAGGGTTTAATAATTCGAGCTTAGTTAAAATGTTGTTTTTTTAAAATCTGATTTCCTTATATGCTTTGATCAATGTGCTATATATTTACCACTTTGATATTACGTGAACTGTATATATAAAATTGTGCCGAAAAAAAACCTTCTCTTCTTACCTACGGGGATGTGCTTACTAGACTCCCCTTTCTGTTAAGTCATACCCAAATAAGAAACAGAGGCCCAAAAAGTTACAAAGCCGGACGATCCCGCAGGTCCTTGATATGTAGCCCCCTCCTCGATCCGAGTTGTCCGCTCGGGTACACAGTCTTGTACCATTGAAAATTAGGATATTGAGCCTAGAATTAGGACGATTATTTGCATCATATCTAACTTAGGGGACTCAACACAGGGGTTGGGTCCGTCTAGGACAGGTGACCCGGATATCAAAGACCGAGCATGATTATATGTTGCATTTATTTGTCCTGGACTATTATGCTGACCGGCCAAATACCTTAAAACAAAAAGAGAGAAAAAATAGCGATTTCTAGAATAACAATACTTAAATACTGACGAAGCGTTGTCAAAATTTTGAGAAAAAGAAAATATGAAAAGAGTCGGTTTAATTTTGTCAATATAGTTGGTCTTAAAACAATTTGACCGAACTACGCTGGTTTGATTTTCACCACTAGGTGAGATACGTAGGCAACCCGTGACAGGTCCAACCACCCCTTTTCAATATATAACCAAAAAATGTCAAGTTTTTAATTTTTAATAAATCAAGGTGATGTCGTTTTTTAAAATTGCTGAATGTTCCGAAAGGATGTCGGAAGGCTGTTTGCGCAAAAATGGCAGCTTGTGAAGTCATTTACCTTAAATAATAATAGCCTTGAAATCTTCGAACGAACTATTGAAAGGCTGATTCTTTTGAAGAAAAATGATGAAAATTTTCTTTGAAAAATATTTTTGTTTTTGAGTCAAATAATATGAGTCTAAATCGCCTTTAATAAATGTGCAGGATGAGCACAATGTAAAACGAATCCTTTTCACTAATGAATAAGTTCCTTTTGGAGTTACGATTATGGTGGAACGATTTGGGTCAAGATGGACATGATTGGGTCAATAAATACTTGAAAGATCTTACTGGGCTACTCGACATCGTACCTCGAGGCGACATTATTCGAGTTTTAGTTGCCTGCTGGGATCCCGCACACAACGTGCTCTACTTCTCGGACTTTGATCTCACTTCGACATTGGAGGAAATTGCTAACTACATCGAAAAGGGTGAGGTTCCCTTAAAAGACAAGTATCCGGTTGCTCCAAGAGTCATCACTGTGCATGGATTCCTCGAATCTTTGAAAATAGCCAGAAATGTTCACAATAAAGATTTGGTCCACGGGTTTTGTACCATGTACTTTATATATCGCAGATATGGCCACATTGGAGGATTCAATGTTCCAACGAACAATCTCTGCAGCAAAGCGAACCGGGCTAAATGGGAGGAACATAGGTGTTTTGCCTTCATGGTAGCCTTTTTGGGGTTAATAATATTTCCAAGGAAAGACGGGAACATTGACATTAGAGTTTCCAGGATTGCCAGTACTCTCCTTACACAGGACAACAGTACTTTGGCACCAGTGATATTGGCCGATATCTTTCGTGCTCTCACAGCCTGCAAAGCGGGAGAAGATTTCTTCGAGGGGTGTAATCTACTATTTCAAATATGGATGATAGAGCATTTATGCCACCACCCTCAGTTTTTTGAGTTATGGATCATCTGAAAAAACTTATATCGAAGAATTCTACATGAGGACAGAAGAAGCCAAGTTGCCAGAAGGGTCGAAAGGTTGGATCACATATTTCTGATCACTTACTGCTAGCCAGATAGAATGGGCATACGGATGGTTGCCCATAAGTGAAGTCATATATATGCCAGCAGAAGGGTCATATTCCCTTTTAATGGGTCTCAAGAGTATCCAACCTTATGCGACATACCGAGTACTATAACAACTCGGAAGATATCAAATTGTGCCGAAAGATGGGGATCTCAGCCTTCAAGCAATAGAGATTAGTCCCGATGGGCAATTTCCAGAAGAAAAAATCTGGCAAATATGGAATGAGTTCCAATGTCGGATAATGGACACCTGTGTGAGAGATCGGGCTAGAGGTGAAGTGTCACCTGGGTATTCCGCATGGTACTGTAGAGATTTCGAGCATGGAAGATCGACGAAGAGACCTCACATTCAAGAATTTGTCGAGCTATCAAAGGAACAATGGGATTGGCTGGCCAAGGAGAATGAATATCGAGCCAAAATCAGTATGTTGGTGAAACAATTTCAGGACCTCAAGTTCGAAAGCAGCTTACAAGCAGCGGCCGATGAGGGATAAAATAAATAGCTGATTAAAGAAAATGAAACATTGAAGGCTCAGATTGTGAAGATGAGAGCAGCAACCGAAACCCCAGTTCGACTTGTCCGAGATGAAAATCTAATTGATAATTTGCGGCACAATATGAATGACTATAGCTTTGATCTAGATGAATTGAGGTTCGGAAACAATTGGCCAGGAATACCGAAGAAATGGCTCGGATGATCCAATAGTTAAAGGATGAACATAATGTTGAAATTGATCAGCTAAGGAAAAATATTGTCATTGTCGAGATCAAAAGTAGCAAACAAACAAAAGAATTTGACATAGAGAGAGAACACTGCTACATGGACATGGCCCGGTTAGAATTAAAACTACAGCAACTTCAAAAGAAGAACCAGCAAACCTTGGTCGCTCGTATCGAACAGATTGGGAGGTTGCTTCAAGAGAAAGAGATTATCAGGGAAAGAATTGTCAACATTGCTCACTACATGCGGAAATGCCAACTGTGCGAAGATATGACCCAGTCTACATTTACCACAACAACAATGATCTTTGTGAAACAACTGATGACCGACCTGGACAAACTCCAAAAGGGATTAGCATATAGGCCCGTGGTAAGACCGAACGATGTCTCGCGGGCACTAGGAGCTTTAATGTATTCATAGGGCATGCATTTTATGTATTTTTATTTTTTGCATCTAAAAGGTTGTAGTACAATATCATCTTCTTTAATCAATGTTTGAACATCAATGAAATTGAAAATCCAAAAGTTGTCATTATTTTTCCTTACATACAATTGCTTGTGCGATAGGCAAACATATCAGATCAAAAAAAAGGAAAAAAAAAAGGAAAAAAAGAAACAATGAAAATGGAAAAAAGATGGGTGTAAACAAAAGAAAAGAAAAAGAAAAGCCGAAAAAGAAAAGAAAATTGGCGGGTCAAAAGAAAGACAATAATGTCGGGATGACGCATAATTGCTGGGCAAAAGTTATGTATTTAAAATCTGTGATGTTCATATATTATGATCTAACTATTAACAAGTTTTTGTCGTTGATGAGTATCAGATAAAGTAGTTAGCAATTGGCATTCTGGCACATCACAACTACAACACTCGTTCTAAAAGCATGACAAAAGCCGTTAACCAAGAAATTGAGCCGACAATCATGGATCCCGTGCAAGAGGAGGAAGTAGTATATGTGAATAGCATGAAGGAAGAAATGTATAAGCTTAAACTTCAGATGTCGAAAATGTTTCAGTCTTGGTCGAGGGGACAATCCTTACCTACTTACCCAGCCAATCCCACATATATTCCTCCATCAATCCTGAACCAAGATCCACCCACCATGAACTCATCTTCTATATACCCTACATACCCACACTATTCGCCACTACATCACAAGTACCACCCTCACTTCCTAAACAAGTTCCACCACTACCACCCAGGCCGCTCCAGTGTATGTGGCACCACCACCAGCCGCTTTACACAAATCCTCAAGTGAGCCTGTATTTCATATCCAGGATAATCATTACTACCCTCCAGAACCCACCTTCAGACAACATGATTCTTACACCACGCTTATTGATATGACGGAGGAGGAGAAACCTGTTAAAAATCCTGAGGAAGAGGAGATGGCCAGGAAAATAAAGAGCCTTGAGCAGTTGTTTCACAATATGCAGGGTTTGAGAGGCCAAGTGAGTGTGGCATACAAGGATTTGTGTTTGTTCCCCGAGGTACAACTACCTGCTGGGTTTAAATTGTCGAAATTTGACATGTATGGTGGCCATGGTGATCCATTGGCCCATCTGAGGGGTTATTGCAGCAAAATGCGTGGAGCTGGGGAAAGATGAACTACTTATGGATTATTTCAGTCAAAGCCTCAGCGACTCAACATTGGAATGGTACACCCGTCAAGATCATACCCGATGGTTCATTTGGGATATTTAAGCTCAATCATTTGCGAACCATTTTCAATATATTCTGGAAATCATCCCGGATAGATTGTCATTGACCAAAATGGAAAAGAAGCGCATGGAGAGTTTTTGGGAGTATGGTTTCAGGTGGAGAGAACAGGCGGCCCGTGTGGATCTACCAATGAAAGAAGGAGAAATGGTAGATTATTTCTTACAAGCTTTGGTGTAACAACCCGGCCCGTCGTTACGGGAATTACCACCCCGTTATGTTGAAATTGTATGTTTTATGCTTTATTATCAGTGTTAAAGTCTATCGGGTGAGTTAGGAGTGATTTGGATTGGAAATGAGGCATATAGCCTTTGTGAAAGAAACTTGAATAAGAAAAGTCAACCCGGAGTTGACTATTTGGTTATAGGGATCGGAATCGGATTCTGATGATTCGGTTAGTTCCGGAAGGTGATTTGTGACTTAGGGGAGCGATCGGAATTGAATTTGGAGGCCGGTGTAGAAATAGGCTTGAATTGGCTAAGGTTGAATTTTGGCGAAACCCGAACAGTAGGTGAGATTTTGATCCGGGGGTCGGAATGGAATTCCGACAATGGCAATAGCTTCGTTAGGTGATTTTGGATGTGCCTGCAAAATTTTAGGTCATTCGGACGTCGTTTGGTCGGGTTTTTGATTGAATGCGTAATTCGGAAAGTTTTAAGGAATTTAGGCTTGAATCCGTGTGTAATTGGTGATTTTGATGTTTAGGATGGTGTTTTTATGATTGGAACAAGTCCGTATCGTGTTTTGGAGTATGTTGGTGGTTTTCGTTGGGGTCCCGGGAGCCTCGGGTTGATTTCGGGGGTCCAAACGGACCATTTCTTCTATTGGAACTGCTGTTGGCTGCTGGTTTTGTTGCAGACGGATGCTCTATGCGATCGCATAGGGTTATTGCGATCGCATAGAAGGATGGAAGTGAGCCCAGAGTTGTTCTATGCGATCGCGTAATAGGAGATGCGATCGCATAGGTATGGAAACGGGCACTATGCGATCGCAGGGTCATTTGTGCGATCGCATAGAAGAGATTGGAGGGGTGAGAAAAATGTTCTATGCGATCGCATAGCAAGGGGTGCGATCGCATAGGTTTGTCAGACTGTGCATTGCGATCGCATAGCTAGTGTTGCGATCGCGGAGAAGAAAAGATGAGGCCTGGAAGGTTGTGCTATGCGATCGCGGGAGAGCATTGCGATCGCATAGAAGGGGAAATTGGCAGGAAATTTAACTCTATGCGATCGCATAGGGTCATTGCGATCGCATAGAAGAGATTGTTCTGGCAGTGAATTAAATCACAGAACAGAGGGGTCGCGGGTTCATTAACCCAAAACCCCATTTTTGAGTTCCAAGAGGAGAAATTGACGGGAATTGCTGGTAATTCATCGGGTATTCGTTGGAGGTAAGTTTTGTGGCTTAATTACATCATTTTAACATGAAATCCTTGGTTAATTCCTGTAAATGGAAGATTAATTGTGGGTTTGAGCCCTAAGCCTAAATTGAAGAAAAACAAGGATTTGAGTGGGCAAATGGAGTCCGATTTTGGTAAAATTGATATGCTTAGACTCGTATTGAGACGAGGGTTCCGGAAATGTGAATTTCGTAAATTTTCGGAATGTGGGCCGGGGCTCGGGTTTTGACAACTTTGGGAATTTTGATGTAAATTGAGTTGTATTGATTGGGTGTCGTCCCATTGGCCTAAATTGTTGTGTTTCTACTGTATTTGATCAGATTCTACGCGTGCGGAGCTTGATTCTCGTGGCAAGGGCATTGCGGAATAGTCGTCGCGCTGTATTGAGGTGAGTAATAGATGTGGGTGATGACCGGCGGGTTCGAAACCCCGGTATACCACTTTGTGACGCTGTATAGCGGCGAGACACGCACACTCTTGAGAGTGCGGGGTCGATCATGAACTGGAGACTATATATTAGTCCGACCTGTTGATATTGTATTATTGGCTATTCTCGAGCCGTCGAACCTCCTCCTCGGATGGTTGTATATATATATATATATTGTGATAATGGCCACTCTTGAGCCGAGGAACCCCCTTCTCGGGCGGTTGATTATACATGTGGGCCGTGAGCCGGTTATTGGATCCCGCGAGGATCGTTATCATTGTCTTATCATATAGACATGCTAGTTTACTACTAGTCAGCAGCTATTTTTGTTATTATGCAAATTCCAATCTCTGGAACTTGATATTGTTTTCCAACTGAAAAATGATAAAAGAGTTTTCAAAAACTACTTTTGAGCCTGCGAGTCTGTATCTGCATATTAGCTGACTAGTAGTGGATCGGGCTGCGCGGCGAGATATATGTTGGATCGGACTGCACGCCGTAGGGATATCTCTATGAGATGTGCTTGGGCTGTAGGAACCCCTCCGGAGTCTGAACCCCCGCGGTGAGCACGGGTACCCAAAATTGGAGTCGGGCTACACGCGTAGCGGTCATATCATGCATTGCATTGCATTTAGCTACATACTGCTAGCTGTTATGCTATTTATTGGTAATTGTTGGAAACAGGTACAGTGAAGATTGATTCTGTGACAGGGTATTTGACTAAAGCTTTACATAGTGCTTTATTGCGGATTTCTTATCTGCATGTTGTCTTACCTTGTTTATTACCACTGAGTACGGCGGTACTCGTTTTACTCACTGCACCTTGTGTGCAGATCCGGGTACCTCTCGGCGGTGATCCGGTGGCTGTGCGAGGCGACGTTTGTGGATATTCGAGGTAGGTGCAGAGTCCGCAGGACCCGATATTCCTTCCTACTTGTCTTTGGATTTTGTATTGACATTTCTTTCCGCACTTGGTATTTTGTAAACCCTTATACACTCGTGTTCAGTAGAGGCTCATGACTCTTGACCCTTGGTCTATGGGAGTTGATGTATTATGGGACTTGGTTCCCCGTTTTCGTTACATGTATCGTTGTTATTTCTTGAATTAATTTGTTTAAATGGGTTAAAGAGAGCTTCTAGCTCCGTGGTTGATATGGATTGGTCGGGCTGGCTTAGCAATGTGCTGGGCGCCATCGCGACCGGATTTGGGGTCGTGACAAGTTGGTATCATAGCCTAGGTTTACTAGGCCTCGTGAGTCTTGAGCCGGTTAGTAGAGTCTTGTGGATCGGTACGGGGACGCCTGTACTTATCCTCGGGAGGCTGCGAACCTTTAGGAAAACTTCACTTTTCTTGAACTCTGTCGTGCGATCTTGTTGTTCTGAGAACTGAACTTCTATATTCTATTCTCTCGCAGATGGCGAGAACGCGAGCATCAGTAATGTAATTGCCTTATGGCTTATGATTTCCTCGAACGAGGGGCGAGATATAATCTCGGTGAGTTCATGTTGGGCCAGTCAGGATGACTTGAGGCTGGACCTTGTTTATGACTTGAGCATTGAGGTGCTGATTTTGTGAGTGGTGGCGATAGATAATGTATTGAGGGTTTGAAACCCCGTATTTGCACTATAAAGTGATGTGCTGAGATGGAATACGCGTCATGTGACGAGCGTGGTGGTATTGTAACTGGGGATTTGGACTTGATCCTTCCCGATTGATAAATTACTGTGTAAAGTGACTGAGACTGGGCTTATATCTATGTACTTGGGCTAGTAGCCATGTTTGGGGCCTTGTGCCGATCTGTAGAAGTATTATGGAAGGTTTACTAATGGATGAGTTGTTAATTGTTCGACTCTTATCTAAACTGTTGTGTAGCCCCGAGCTATGGGCATGGTGAATAATTATCATATCTCGTAATTGGAAGGTAAAGTGCCTTAGGTGTAGTGGAACAAGTTTAAACTCAGGAAGACTAAAATGATTATGCTATGTGTATCCTGGTGGAAGGTATTGTGCTGAAATGCTAAATTGAGGCGAGGTAGGTGGGTTGATTCTCATGTGTAATTGAAAGGTATTGATATGTGTTATGATTCGAGCAGATACATCGCAGGTTCAAGTATAAATTGTGATGATATAATTCTTGTAGTATTGATATTTAATGTTGTTGAAATACATTGTGATATCTTGTTGAGTTGTGGAAGTATATCTAGGATGGTTTGGTGATTCTCTGGCAGGTGGATAGGCCAATTTACAAAGGAAACTCTGCCGAAATTTTTGGAAAATTCGGGACTTAGAAAAGATTTTGTCACCTAAAGAGGGGGCGTAGCTGTTGTGTGTGAATGAATGCAAGAATTGCAAAAGAGTTAATATTTCTGATGATTCGAATCTCCGCCGAAGCTTGTAAATGACTTGAGTTTAATATCATACTAACATTGTGGCATCATTTGAGTAAAGAATGCTATAAGTGGCTAAAAGTGCTTTGATGAATGGCTTCGAGCCAAGTTAGGGAGGTTTCTATTGATTAACTGATTGCATTGTTGTGTGCTATGTTGGTTCTGTCTCTAGTCTGTTGGGAAAATTCCGATAAAGGTTATGGTGCTTCGTATATGTGAAGAAATACTAGGATGACTTGAACTACTATTGGTAAAGAATGTTCGATGTATAGAAAAGAAAGATAGCTAATTGCATCTGTATGTAATCATGTTCTGCGGTGTCAGAGTTCTAACAAGGCACGAGTGGATCTGTCGATAAGACGGTTGAATTATAATTGAATAAGGGTGAATGACGCCCGAGAATGATTTTGCGGTGTTCAAGATTTTACTTGTAACAGTCAGGTGTCTCAAAATTGTGCATGTGGCTAAAGATGGTGGTTTCGTTAGAAGAGATCGGTACTTGTGTTATATTATGTGAATGATGGGATTCTATGTAATCCGTATTGGAAGGTAATGATAACGAATTCAAATAGCAAGAGGTTCTTCAAAATAAAGTATTGTAGGATGTGATCCTTCTGGAAATATTGAGAGAGTATTCAGTGGCCTATATGTCTCAGACAGTGTGGTCTTATGTACGAGTCTCGTGTGGAATGAGTTCATGTGTTATGGTGCTACAGTAGTGGCTAATATTAAATCAAAGATGAATCAGAAAGGAAACTGGGTAAATGGAATGACTTGTTAATAAACCGAAGCGGTATGATAAAGAATACGACTAATTCCTGGTATGTGGTTGAAGTAAGGAGTCTTGCAGATATTGTGCAATAAAGCTTTTGAGTGTTGGCGGTCGTGTAACCCGATATGAGTATAATATGGGTATAAGGACTCAGTCCTGGCAGTTTAACTTATGCAATGAATGGGAAGAAATAGTTTGTGATGTGTTTTATCATGGTTTGAAGATGAGTATATTCCTATCGATATGCGAAGCGTGGAATGTGTAATGAGTTTTCTTCTATATGGGATCACGAAAGTCCTTGACTAGTTGAGTGCGCCAATGTTGAGGCGGAGGAAAGGGATATGAATTTTCATGTTGTCTTAGTGTGATATGGTATACACGATGTGTTATGGAAAGTTGATAATGGTATATTCTAGATTTTGAGATCAGTTCATAATATATGGAAAGTCAATAAAATTATTGAGCAGCGCGGACAGCTGCTGGTGATTTAAGAAAATGGTACTGCTATTCTAGTAATTTGGCAGGGTATATGGTGCAAAAGGGACAAGGTAATGTAAACTGATAATATCCATGGTAGAGTGGTATTCTCTTGTTGGATCGACTAAAATAATTGAGTCGTTGATGGCATAGTGAAATTTTCGAATGGCTTTTGAGGTATGAATAGATGCTTGATGTGTGTTATGTAATCGTACGGTGGAGTGTGGGATCAGGCATAGTGATCCATATGTAATACATGTGTTAGAGTCTGGAAGTTCTCGTAATCCGCCTATGCAGTTGTTGTATATCGTGTGTATTAGCACCGTTTAGCTCTTAGCTTGATATGATGAATTTGGGTTATGATACCTTATTTCAGACTGGTTGACATAAGCCGGGTCGTCTAGACAAATGTGATATGGACTATGTCGGAAAATGGCACAAATTGCGTAGCAAAGAGCATCAGAGTATGCTCCAACAGAGTAGTTGTACACAGGACCAGCGGACGGGTGGTAGGCATTGCTTTGTCGGTTGGACCTTAGTGGCGGATGTCAGGGAGGAGGTATCTACCATTGATTCAGTTCCAGTATTGAGAAACGTTGTCGGATGCGTTTCATGTGGCCAAACTTGAGGCGATATATGTTTATTATGATGAGCAACTTGACTCGACGCGTATTCATTTGACGAGGGTTACTTGGATCGGGTGGCACGCCGCCACAGGTATGGTATCTAGATCGGGTGGCACGCCGCCACGGGTATGTCATTGGAGCGGGTTGCACGCCGCAACAGTGTAATGTGAAAATAGAGTTAGTTATATATTACCTGGTATACAATACTTCCTAGCTTCTGAGGAAAAGTCCGTATTGAGTATCGTTTGGCGAATGGCACATCGGTTGTGTCCTTTCAGGATGTGATAGCATACGTTAATTGTTTCACCATGGGTGAGGTTGATTGCTTCGGTTCAGACCTAAATATGTGCGTGGATGACCTTTTTGAGCTTGGTAACTTGAGGTGTTTCATGAGTAATAGTGTTTGGATAGAATCATAAATTGTGGCAAGGCCACGTGATGTTATGACCTCTCGAGGAGGATTCGGGTACTTTATTTCTATAATACGAGACGCGATCTCAGTTCTATATTATGATGGCATAGAGGGATTAAATTGCAGCTCTATTTGCTGGAGACAGTTGTCATGATTTGAGTTGTCATGATTCGAGTGTGTGCAGACGTTTCTATTGGAGCCTATGTTGTGCTCGTCGTGGCTTAGGCCGGTGTTGAGGTGTCTTATCACCAGTGCGATGTGTTATAATCGAAATGGTCGTTGGAGCCAATAGTGAGTGTGAGTATATGTGATTTCAGCTGGTTAGAAAGGTAAAAATCAAGGTTTGGCTCCAAACTCTATTGTGGTATCAGCTAAAAGTGAAATGGATTCATGAATGGTTGACCTGAGAGATGGGTTCGATATATCGCGTGTTCGGTTGCCGTGGGCATGATATGGAGGTGTTGGAATAAGACTCTATCTAATGAAAGAGGTTTTCAGCTAGTATTTGGTGATTGTGGCCAGTTGTTGTGATTAGAGACTATCGTCTCGAGTGATTGGGTTGTGTGATACATCATATGATCTCACCCGGAGTGGTGAGTATGGCTTATTGCAGTGGATTAGTGTATCCTGAGTACAGGAATGGGATTAGCAATTGGTATATGATTTCAGAAAGTACAATGTGATTTGGTTAAGATGGTCTGTGAGATTTCAGCTGTATGGTGTTTTCGGACTTGCGTGAGATAGGGTGACGTATGATCGCCCGAATATATGCTGGGTAAGGTCATTCAGCTATTGAGTTGCTTCTAGTACCACTCCGGTACGCTCGAGGACGAGCGTTTGTTTAAGTTGGGGAGAATGTAACGACCCGGCCCGTCGTTACGGGAATTACCACCCCGTTACCTTGCATTTACATATGTTTTATGCTTTATTATCAGTGTTAAAGTCTATCGGGTGAGTTAGGAGTGATTTGGATTGGAAATGAGGCATATAGCCTTTGTGAAAGAAACTTGAATAAGAAAAGTCAACCCGGAGTTGACTATTTGGTTATAGGGATCGGAATCGGATTCTGATGATTCGGTTAGTTCCGGAAGGTGATTTGTGACTTAGGGGAGCGATCGGAATTGAATTTGGAGGCCCGGTGTAGAACTAGGCTTGAATTGGCTAAGGTTGAATTTTGACGAAATCCGAACGGTAGGTGAGATTTTGATCCGGGAGTCGGAATGGAATTCCGACGGTTGCAGTAGCTTCGTTAGGTGATTTTGGATGTGGCTGCAAAATTTCAGGTCATTCGGACGTCGTTTGGTCGGGTTTTTGATTGAATGCGTAATTCGGAAAGTTTTAAGGAATTTAGGCTTGAATCCGTGTGTAATTGGTGATTTTGATGTTTAGGATGGTGTTTTTATGATTGGAACAAGTCCGTATCGTGTTTTGGAGTATGTTGGTGGTTTTCGTTGGGGTCCCGGGAGCCTCGGGTTGATTTCGGGGGTCCAAACGGACCATTTCTTCTATTTTTGGAACTGCTGTTGGCTGCTGGTTTTGTTGCAGACGGATGCTCTATGCGATCGCATAGGGTTATTGCGATCGCATAGAAGGATGGAAGTGAGCCCAGAGTTGTTCTATGCGATCGCGTAATAGGAGATGCGATCGCATAGGTATGGAAACTGGCACTATGCGATCGCAGGGTCATTTGTGCGATCGCATAGAAGAGATTGGAGGGTGAGAAAAATGTTCTATGCGATCGCATAGCAAGGGGTGCGATCGCATAGGTTTGTCAGACTGTGCATTGCGATCGCATAGCTAGTGTTGCGATCGCGGAGAAGAAAAGATGAGGCCTGGAAGGTTGTGCTATGCGATCGCGGGAGAGCATTGCGATCGCATAGAAGGGGAAATTGGCAGGAAATTTAACTCTATGCGATCGCATAGGGTCATTGCGATCGCATAGAAGAGATTGTTCTGGCAGTGAATTAAATCACAGAACAGAGGGGTCGCGGGTTCATTAACCCAAAACCCCATTTTTGAGTTCCAAGAGGAGAAATTGACGGGAATTGCTGGTAATTCATCGGGGATTCGTTGGAGGTAAGTTTTGTGGCTTAATTACATCATTTTAACATGAAATCCTTGGTTAATTCCCTGTAAATGGAAGATTAATTGTGGGTTTGAGCCCTAAGCCTAAATTGAAGAAAAACACCGATTTGAGTGGGCAAACGGAGTCCGATTTTGGTAAAATTGATATGCTTAGACTCGTATTGAGACGAGGGTTCCGGAAATGTGAATTTCGTAAATTTTCGGAATGTGGGCCGGGGCTCGGGTTTTGACAACTTTGGGAATTTTGATGTAAATTGAGTTGTATTGATTGGGTGTCGTCCCATTGGCCTAAATTGTTGTATTTTTACTGTATTTGATCAGATTCTACGCGTGCGGAGCTTGATTCTCGTGGCAAGGGCATTGCGGAGTAGTCATCGCGCCGTATTGAGGTGAGTAATAGATGTGGGTGATGACCGGCGGGTTCGAAACCCCGGTATACCACTTTGTGATGCTGTATAGCGGCGAGACACGCACACTCTTGAGAGTGCGGGGTCGATCATGAACTGGAGATTATATATTAGTCCGACCTGTTGATACTGTATTATTGGCTATTCTCGAGCCGTCGAACCTCCTTCTCGGATGGTTGTATATATATATATATATATTGTGATAATGGCCACTCTTGAGCCGAGGAACCCCCTTCTCGGGCGGTTGATTATACATGTGGGCCGTGAGCCAGTTATTGGATCCCGCGAGGATCGTTATCATTGTCTTATCATATAGAAATGCTAGTTTTACTACCAGTCCGGAGCTATTATTGTTATTATGATTTTCCAATCTCTGGAACTTTAACATATTGTTTTCAAGTGAAAAATGATAAAAGAGTTTTCAAAATTACTTTGAGCCTGCGAGGCTGCATTTGCATATTGGCTGACTGGTAGTGGATCGGGCTGCGTGCCGCAGCGTATTCCTAATATTGTGCTTGGGCTGTAGGAGCCCCTCTATGAGATGTGCTTGGGCTGTAGGAGCCCCTCCGGAGTCTGAACCCCCACGGTGAGCACGGGTACCCAAAATTGGAGTCGGGCTACACGCCGTAGCGGTCATATCATGCATTGTATTGCATTTAACTACATCTGCTAGCTGTTATGCTATTTATTGGTAATTGTTGGAACAGGTACAGTGAAGATTGATTCTATGACAGGGTAGCTGATTATAGCTTTACATAGTGCTTTATTGCGGATTTCTTATCTGCGCTGTCTTACTCTTGTTTATTACCACTGAGTCTGGCGGTACTCATTTTACTCCCTGCACCTTGTGTGCAGATCCAGGTACCTCTCAGCAGTGATCCAGTAGCTGTGCGAGGCGACGTTTGTGGATATTCGAGGTAGCTGCAGAGTCCGCAGGACCCGATATTCCTTCCTACTGTCTTTGGATTTTGTATTGACATTTCTTTCCGCACTTGGTATTTTGTAAACCCTTATACACTCATGTTCAGTAGAGGCTCATGACTCTTGACCCTTGGTCTATGGGAGTTGATGTATTATGGGACTTGGTTCCCCGTTTTCGTTACATGTATCGTTGTTATTTCTTGAATTAATTTGTTTAAATGGGTTAAAGAGAGCTTCTAGCTCCGTGGTTGATATGGATTGGTCAGGCTGGCTTAGCAAGGTGCTGGGCGCCATCATGACCGGATTTGGGGTCGTGACATTTGGAGCCGACATTTTACGGGCATCTGGTGTCTGCAATTGGAAAGACCTTTAATGAGGTAGTAAAGATGGGAAGTTTTGTGGAAGAAAGTTTGAAAACGAATAAGATCATGAGTTATTCAGCCATCAAGGCTACAAATCAAGCAATTCAGATGGGGATGGGAGGATCAATTGGGAAGAAAAAGAAAGAAGAAGTGGCAGTTATAGAGGGAAGGTCTTGGTCCCGAGCCCCCAACCCATATCATCATCAGCCTCGCCCATATCAACCATACCTACCAACACTGTATAACCCACATCAACATTATTATCCCCCGACTGGTCCTTAGTTTTCTATCCAGCATGCTCAATCTTACTATGATGACCCGGCCCGTCATCATGTGAGTTACCCCCGTTTTCCCCATTATATGCTTGTTCATGTTTCAATATATGTGTTTGGTGAGTTTGAGTCAATTCGTATCGAGTTTGGTTGGAAATGAGACAAATAGTCTATTAGAAGAAAGAATAGTTGGAAAAAGTCAACCAGATGTTGACTTGTGAGTTAGAAAGCTCGGAATCAAATTCTGATGATTTGGTTAGCTTCAGGAGGTCATTTGTGGTTTAGGAGAGTGATCGAAAATGAATTTGGAGGTCAGGTGTAGAAATAGGCTTGAATTACCTAGTTAGAATTTTGGCGGAATCCGATCGATAAGTGAAATTTTGATCCGGCAGTCGGAATGGAATTCTGACAGTTGCAGTAGCTTCGTTAGGTAATTTTGGATATGTCTGCAAATTTTCAGGTCATTCGGACATCGTTTGGTCGGGTTTTTGATTGGATGTTGGTTTGAGAAGTTTTAGTTGAAACTTAGGCTTGAATTCGCCTTGATTTGATGATTTCCGTGTTTAAGGGTGTGTTTTTATGATTGGAACAAGTTCGTATCGTGTTTTGGAGTAGGTTGGTGGTTTTCGTTAGGGTCCCGGGGGCCTCGAGGTTAATCCGGGGGTCCAATCAGACCATTTCTTGTATTTTTGAAGGGCTGTTGGTTGCTGATATTTATTGCAAATGGATGCTCTGTACGGTCGCATAAGGATGTTGCGATCGCATAGAAGGGTGAATTTGGGCTTCTGAGTTGTTCTACGCGATCACATGGTTGTGTAACCTTGATCTCCGCGATCGCATGGCTAAGGGTGGAATCATATAGTGTATTGTGGCCTTGGGTCCCAGGATGACATTTGTTCAATGCGATCACAACGGTGTAGTGCGATCGCATAGTAGAGAAGTTGGAGCTTGGAAGATTGTTCTATTCGATCGCAGAGTTGGTGTGCGGTCGCATAGCATTAAAATATGGAGTGAAACTTTTGTTTAATGCTGTCACACCTCATTTTGGCACGCTTACCCCGAAGGATAATGCACAAGGGAGTTTTTCCTCAATTTAAGTGACAATATTCGAAATGAGATAATTTATTTATTTATTTCAGAGTATCCACTTGGAATAAATTATTGTGGTGTCCCAAGTCACCGATTTATTTAAATCCCAAATCGAGGAAATTTTTGACTTTCCAAATGAAGTCTGCGAACCAGAAATTCTAAGCACGGAATTCTGTTGACCCGAGGGAAGGTGTTAGGCATCCTCGGATCCCGTGGTTCTAGCACGGTCGCTTTGATCATACTTGGCTTATTAAAATGATTTAATTACTGATTTAAAGACCTATGTGTATTTATCTTTTTTACCTCTTTTAATTACTTATATTCGTATTTAAAGAATTGAATTACGCAAACATATACTCATTTTTCTTTTACGTGTCAAATTATGCCACGCGAACGTGTCCACAAATAATATTGCTTTGTTTGTTTATTCAGAAATAGTTTGGCCAAAATTGCGCTAACACATACTCTAATTTTAATTTTTCTAAAAAAATCGTAATCATGTTACGCGAGTATATACCTAATTAGGATAGTATTTTAAGACGGCCTGAAAGATTTTTGTACGAAATATTATTCTTTTTTTACATCTAGGTTATGAAATTTACACGAAAGGCATATGTGATTTAATAGTGAATGGCACACCTCAAACTACTATAATTAATTAAAGCTCGTAACCCATTTTAGTATTAAGGATAGATTGATTAAAGTTGCGCGAACGCATACTTCGAATTGACTTTTTTTAGATTTGTGATCATGTTTCGCGAACGTATACGCAATCCAAATCGTATTTTAAAACGATCCTAAAGGATATCCTAGGAAGTATTAGTTTAACCCATAAGAAATTTATACAAAGACCATATGCAATTTGATAAATTAAAATAATTAAAAATGTAACCTATTTTATTATTAAGGAAGATTGGTCGAAGTTGCGCTAACACATACTCTAAATTAATTTAGGATCATGGTCATATTACGTGAACGTATACGCGACCACAATCGTATTTTAAAAGGTCCTAAAGGCTTGCTACGAATTTCGATCATCTTTACATCTAGGTTATGAAAATTTACCCGAGGGTCATGCAATTGTCATTTTGGTTTGGCACGACACGCATCAATTCCAACTTTAAAGGAAAAACTCAACTAAGCTTTGAGGGCGATAAATTTTAATTTGTTTAATATGGCACACCTCAAACTTATTTAAGAGTCTAACTAATTAAAAATGTGCTTGGAGAAATTATAATTACTTATGCCAAAAAAAGAAATTATCAAAGAACAAAGCAACGACAATTTTGGTTAAGGCCAGACTAATAACGCCGTTGAACCAGTTTCTCTTGAAGCAAGAATCTGATTATGAGCAATAAAGTAGATTATTCCCATGGCTCATTTTCTTTACATTAAATCCTAGCATTTTTAAGTCATTTAATTCAATCCTACATCACAACTGCTTTCTTTATATAATATCCTGTAGTTCAAAACTTCACTACAATATAAAGCATTCGGCTGCCATAAACAGTAAGTAAAACCCTTCATATCCAAATAATGTTCACTGAACCAAACAACAAAATTTTATAGTTCTATTCTATTCAATTGATAAATCCAACAGTAAAATCATACTAGTTCATAAATTTGTATGCTAATATCTATCCAATTTTGTATCATACCAATATTAGTTCCCCAATAATTTTAAAGTCCTAATTGCAATCCATTTATACCCATTTAAACAAATTCTACTTGTTCCTAGTTTGAACATCCAGAATAAATATAGGGAGGGGAGCTACAGCAGTAATGAACATTTTCACTCCAAGTTCTACTCAATTAAGCTTCATTCAATTTGAATCTATACATCACTCAAAGTAGAGAGGAATACCTGGATATGGAAAATACAAAGAGAAAGAGGAATCAGCAGCGGGTAATGACATCAGTAACACAACAATGTAACAATACACTAACAGCCACCTAGAATCGAAATCATACAGCAGAAATACCAGCAACCATGGAGCAGGATAAAATAGTCAAAACAAACACTAAATTGTCCAAAGTATGAACCCGGAAAATCCAAACACGCTTACTGGCAGAAGCAGAAAGAACTAGAAGAAGTAGAACATTAGTTTTCTAGTTTTTAAACACTCAAACATCAAAAACTTCAAACTTCCACCCAACAGTAGTAGACAAGTATTGGCTTTCTCTTCTTTTTTTCCGGCCTCTTCTTAGCTCTCCAAGTATTCTTATCTCTATTTTTTTTAGAATTTTCAGATCCTATTCTCTATGTCTTTCCCTTCTTTTTTCTGATTTTCAACCTTTCAATAGGCATTCACTTGAGTGGAAAATCCATTGCAAATCTTCTATTTTATTTTTAATTAACCATTAACTTAGTATTTTTTTAATTAATTAGTTAGTGCACAACTTTAAAACTAAAATCAGCACTTAGTGTCTTTTAAATCTGATTGAATTGCAAATGAGTACTAAATTGGATGAACAAGAAAAAGTCAACTAAATAAACCAACAAAAGTATTAATTCATTCAAACAAAATCATACAATACCAAAATAGACTTGAGACGCCAAATTAGGCTAACTAAGAGATAAAAGCTAATAGGAAATCCATCCAATACTTTAACCAATCGAAATTAAAACTAAATATAAACAGAATCAAATCAAGACTAGAATAAAATCTATCAAACCAAAAATGTTGAAATTACTGAAATTCAGAAACAGTTTACAATCAAAAACTAAACAATAAAAAATGTAATCCTCACAATTATTGAAGAAAAGCAGAACAAGAACAAATCATTCTCATCATCATAAAATTCAAACAGTACAATTGAACCTGAATTAATTTCCAATGTATTTGAATCTCCTAATATTAGAATTTTATAAGAGTTCCGACGATTGAACTCGCAAGGAAAACTGAAATGAAGCAGCAAAAGAAACGAACCAGATGCTGCAAACCTACTCGGATTGAACCTCGACACCTCTGGCAACCTCAAACGAAACCAAACAACCTCGACTCAAACATGATTTAGCCAGGCTTTCTTTCAAACAAACACCCATCTTGCCATTATTTCTAACTGTGCGTGAGTGAGCAGTGAGGATAGACTATTTTGGTGCGGCGGTTATGGATGAGACGAATTTTCTATGCTGCTGGTTGGGTGGTATCGCTGGTCGATGGCTTTAACCATCTCCACGATGAAGTAGTAGCAGTAGTTGTTTTGACGCTGCTGCTGGTTGACAACGTAGCATGGTCGACTGGTGGGTGAAGATGAGCGATGAGGCAGCAGACAGTCATTTGGTCACTAGTTGACGACGAGTTTCAAGGGCTTCTGGTGGAGTTCCGGCGGCGGCTACTCTGGAAGAGACGGCTATGTGTGGTGGAGGTTTGTTTGTCCTCAGAACATGAGCAGCGGCGGTCGCGATCGGAGTTGGTGAGAGACGGAGTTGTTGGTTGGAAAGGGGTTGGTTACTAGTTCGTGGGGGGGGGGGGGAAGGGTCGTTAGTGTGGCGGCTGGCAGTCATGAGAAGAAGATGGGGGCTATTGTTTTAGTCTAATTAGGGTTTTTTTGTTAGGGTTAAAATGAAATAAAGGGGGGGTTTGGATCATGGGGTAGACCGGGTCGATTCTTGGGTATTGGGCGGGTTTAAAAGGTGGTTTTGGATGGGTTGGGGAAATTTTGATTTGGGCTTAGAAGAATTAAGTTAAAAATGGCCCAAATTTGTTTCCCTTCTCTTTGTTGTGTTATTTTCCTTTTTTTTATTTCCTCAAAATTTTAAAAAATACAACCTAGATTAATTCTTGATCAAATTATCCTAAAAATACTAATTGACTCTAACTAGTCATTATCACAAATAACTAAATATCGAATTAAAAGTAAATCACACAATTTAACACTAAACACTAAAATGCAAAAAATACATTATTTTTATGATTTTCATTTTTTGTAAAATAAAACTTAATTACTCTTAATTGTATAATTAAACCAACATATGCAAATGCAATATATTTTTATATTTTATATTAATTTAAATAAATAGACATGCACACACAAATACAAATAATAAGAGGAAAAAATAACACGAAATCACAAAATCACACACAATACAATACTATTTTATTTTTGGATTTTGGGAGTAATTCTCACGTGGGGCAAAAATCACGTGCTCACGGCTGCCCCTCTTTGCGCGAAAATGTGAAGAGTTTTCATGCAAAGAATAATGAGCAAATACGAGCAATTTTTGCCCGTTCGAGCACTCTGTGTGAAGCATTTTGAAATGATCTTGACCGAGCCTTTGCTTCGGGAGGCCTCCTACGTATCCTGGGCTAAACAGGAATCATGTCAATATAGTTTGGGAAGTTTTGGTAGCTGGGACCACCGTGGACTGACACTTTGTTGTTACTATTGCTATCATTGCTGCTGTTGCTGCTTACTGCTCACTGACCTCCTTATTACACCAAAAGATAAATTAAAGCTATGCTAGATATGCTATCACCTATGAGTTACAAGATTCCTATCTATGATTCTCTTGAAAACTTGATCTTGAGTCTTAGCTGATTTTGCTGTAGACCTCGATCTGCATCTTGATACTTGCAAGCTGTACATGCTTGTTTATTCTTGTAACATTGAGTGACATGGGATTGGCGGGACTCGTGACTTCAATCAGATTCTAAGCAATGTTCGGTTTATTCCAACATTTGAACTCATGCTCTTTTTGTCTCTTTTCTTCTTTTCTGCATTCTGTATTGAGAATCAACTCGTAGGTAATCCCGATCCTTGTGTCTCGATGTCAAACCTATTTAGACAACAAAACGAACAAACAAACGAACTTTTTCTGCCCTAGTTTCACTAGGAAAATTTCATGAGTTTGTTGTGACACAGAAAATGATTAAAAAAAGACTCTTAGGTATTGGCCAAAAGAATCTTGATTATATAACCTTGTTTCGGATATAAATGCTCCACAGTTTTCTTGTCGGGAGATTTTAAAAGGGTTTCACGGTTTTCTGGCCAGGATATTTTGAAAAAAGATTCCACGATTTTTTGGCCGGGATTGTGAAAGCAACGCTCCACAGTTTTCTGGCCGGGATTTTGAAAGAAAAGTTTCACGGCTTTCTGGCCGGAAGAACCTCGGTTTTCTGGCCGAGGTTTTAAAGAAACGGCTCCACGGTTTTCTGACTGGGACAGTTTTCTAGCCGGGATTTTAATTGAAACGTTTCACGGCTTTCTGGCCGGAAGACCCTCGATTTTCTGGCCGGGGTTTGAAAGTAATGGCTCCACAGATTTCTGACTGGGAGATCCTCAATTTTCTGGCTGGGATTTAAAAGAAATATTCCATGGCTTTCTGGCCAAGGGATCCTCAGTTTTCTGGCAGGGATTTTTAAAAGAAAAGTTTCACGGCTTTCTAGCCGGAAGACCCTCGGTTTTCTGGCCGGGATTTTAAAAGAAAAGTTTCATGGCTTTCTGGCCAAAAGACCCTCGGTTTTCTGGCTAGGGTTTAAAAGAAATGGCTCCATAGTTTTCTGAATGGGAGATCCTCGGTATTCTTGCCGGGATTTAAAAGAAACGGATCCACTATTTCTGGCCGGGAGTTCCTCGATTTTCAGGCCGGGATTTTAAAAGAAAAGTATCATGGCTTTCTGGCCGGAAGACCCTCGGTTTTCTAGCCTGGGTTTAAAAGAAGTGGCTACATAGTTTTCTGACTGGGAGATCCTCGGTTTTCTGGCCGGGATTTAAAAAAATGGCTCCACGGTTTTCTGGCCGGGAGATCCTCAGTTTTCTGGCCGGGATTTAAAAGAAATGTTCGACTAACGTGACTTGATTCTCTTTTGGAATTTTCATTTTCCTTTCCTTTCTCCTTCCTTTTTGGGTTTTCTTTTAGGTGTTTTCCTTTACTCATCAACAATGCATAAAATAATGTTTTCGAAAAGAAACTTCCCTTTTGGGCGTTTTCCTTGTTACACAGCCATTTCAATGCTCGCACATTTCATTTCTTTGGACTGCACCTTCTTCTTGCACAACTAATTTGAAATAGACCCGTTTTCAACAGAGAACAATTTGTTAGCTGAAATGGTGGTTGATTTTGTGGCCTTGATTGTTTGATCACTAGATCTTGGCCCATCTTTATTGATAAAGATCTCAACTGCATCTGCTTGTTCCCTAAGGACTGATTTCATTTCAGGCCCTAGAGAACTTCTAGCTTTTCCAGGCTTTGCCATGGCGGTTGGTTACATGGGACTTCAGCTTTCAACTTCATTTCGCCTTCATAGGCCTTTCCTCTCTGATTCTTTTTTTTCCTTCGGAACATTGGCGAACTTTTGGCTCTTCGAGCTTTGCTGCAATGGCTAGTTGCATGGGACTTAACCTTTTCCAACTTTATTTTGCTTTCGTAGGCTTCTCTTTTCTGGCTTCTTTCTTCTAACTTCAATTTTAGAGCATTTGAGGCTCTTTCACTTTTCAAGTCTTTGCCAGGAATGTTAGCCACGTGGGACTCAACCTTTTAACTTCAGTTTGCCTTTATAGGCACTTCAATTGATTTTCTCCTTCCAAGAGTTTTCAATTTCAAAACGTCGACTGCCATGGCCGGTGAAGGTCTATTTGATGCCCTGACGAGGCTGGGTGCCTCTTGCATACAAGCTCGTATCAAACAAAAGCCTTGTAAGTCAATCTTGCCATCCCTTCTTTGTCTCAGTTCCAGAATAGATTTAGACCAACAGGGGTTCGAAGAAAAATAAATAATAGACAATACAATGAATTTAAACGAAAGGTATCCCTTTAGGGGAGAGGAAAGAAAGACTTATCTGTAGTACATACGGACTTCAATAAACATGACATGCCTTTTGGACTGGATGCTTGATTTGTGTAAACCGTCCGACTTTCAGAAATTCATCACAACTTTCGCTTCAAAATTCAAGAAACCTTGTCAGGACTTTGTCGACGCCAATGGCTGTGAGGGTCCTCTATTCAAATAGGGGCACCCTTTGTGAGTTTTTACTAGTTGACCTCTGTCGTTTCACTTCTCACCATCTCCTAATAGTACCCGTGTGGGTTTTCACTAACAAGACCCTCTCATTTTGATTTTCTCGGCTTACAATCGCCCTACGTTGCCTTTGTGAGTTTTCACCAATAAGACTCTCTCATTTTCATTTCTATGCTTACTATCGCCTTACGGTGCCCGTGTGGGTTTTCACCAATAAGACTCTCTCATTTAATGCTTCTCATTTTTTTGTATCAGATCCAAATAACTCTATCCTCCTATTTTAACCTCTTTGCCGATTGATCAGAAGGACTTGAACAAGGTTTGAGGTAAAAAGAATTTGGATTGAATTACAACTTTGGAACCTTTTCGGCGGTCTCATGGATGAACCATTATATCATCTGCCCCAATTTCAATTTTTGGGGGAAATTGGATGTTTTTTTTTTGGTGTGACAGAACCCTAGAGAGAGGTTGCCTACGTATCCTTTTGGAATCAAGTCGAATGTAGTTCAGGAAAACATTGTTTTTTTGATTTTTTCTTTTGTTTTTGTATTTTGTTTTGTTTTATCTTTTTGTTTCTTTTTCCTTTTCCTCTCTTTTTTTGTTTCATTTTATTTGTATTTTCTTCCTTCTCTATCTCTTTTTTTTTTCTATTTCATTTTTCAATTCTTTTTTATTAATGACACTTTCTGGTTCCAAAGAGGGTAGTCAAAAAATGATAAACTGGCTCATAGGGTTTGCAAAGGGTTGATGGTATTTGGGTAGCGAGAAAGAAAGTCTTCGTCATCCCAACCAAAGAATATTAGAACTATATGGAGTATCCAACATAGTACATTTTCACTACATTTGTATTGACAGTTGTTTTTGGGACATTTCCTTCGATGTGTCCCAAGTAACAATGTACTCTTTTGGTAGTACTCTTGTTGCAATGTATGGACCTTTTCAATTTTTAAACCGATTTTCCTTCAGCTGTTCAAACTCTTTGTTTTATATCTTCGAACTTATCTACCTTTCATTTCGACTCATGATTCATTATTTCGAAGTCTGATAGTGTTTTGGGATCTGGGCATGAAGTCCGCAAGCATGTCATGTTATTGAAATCTGCATTTAATAGAATTGAAAAGAGAATGAGAAATGACAAGACTAAGAAAAGAGACTTTCCTAGATGAAGAAATGTTAATTTTATTTGGTTTTTTTCTTTTATTTTTCTTTTTTTTTTTAATTTTGAAGAAAAATGGTTTACGTCGGAAAATAAGGCAATAAAGTAAAACATCTGGATCACACCCTGATATAACCCGGAAGTAGAAAGGATAGCAAGATTGGCTACCAAGACTCCCATTTGAAAGGGAACTTTTATGCTTGGAAACCATTTCGGCTTTTCTTCTGTCTTGATAATGGGTGCAATAGCCTTCAATGCCGGATCAAATTCCTCAACTTCATAGATCATTCCGACTGTTGGTCCGACGATATGGGTAGATAACATATTGTTCATCACATTAGAAGCTTCTTCATCCTAGAAAACAATTCTTTCAGCTTCATTCAGATATTCATCTCCCCCCCCCCCCTTAGGGTCCAACATTCCTCTGTATTGTGTCCCACTGCTCCAGAGTGGTATTCACATACAACATCAGCTCAGTGCGAGGGGCACTCACGGTCCAGCCAGATTTAGGCAACTGGCTGCAGCAAAACTCACCTGACTAGCTTTTGGAACAAACCCGAGTATGATTCACCAATAGGGGTGAACTGATTCCTTTTGAAAGGCTCTCTTGGGCGAGGATTGTATTGGAGATTATTTGGTTAATGATTATATGAAGCTTGGTAAGGATGGGTATTTCTGGGAGGTGGAGCTCAGCTTTGTGGATAATGTTGTGGTCGCTAGCACGGTTGCGCATTCATCACCACATACCAACAAAACCAAACACCTGAATAGAACCTGAATAATTTGTTCACACATACAACCTTGTTAGTTTTGAGGCATTTAACTTATAATAAATCGCACATTGGGATGCAATGCACCTAAACAGTTAAACGCTTCTACCATGTGTTTGAACGGGTTGCATGTTTCATCCCTGCGTTAACTAGCCCCTTTTATTTTGTACCTTTTTTCTTCATTTCTGTCTCTTTGATCAGTCTTGATTTTTCATCTTATATTTTTTTTCCCACTCATTTATTCTTTGGTACTCTCATTTTCTGTCTTTTTTTTTGGTTTGTTTTTTTGTTGCTTTTTTTTCGCTCTCTCCCCTTTTTTCACTCTTTTTTTCCACATTATTTTTCTCTCAGTTAATTTATGACTATGATCGAATCTGATGGGGATTGCCTACGTATCATGACCCCACATGAATCAGATCTTGCGTAGTTCAGGATCAATGAAAGGTCAAAATCAATAAAATAATTTTTTTTAGTTTTTCATAATAAAAACAAACTTTGATTTTAAAAGAAAGGTTCAAAAACTAATTAAACTAACAGACTTTGATGGAAAAATGATCGACAGACTCGAAAATCAAATACCCACATGTAAAAGAATTACAAACTCATAACAAAGGGACAAATTTCTACCCATATATGATAATTTTAACCAAATGGCTATTTTTGCGTGATCCCTTCTTTATTCCACATGAATTTTGAGGCCGGGGAGGATTATTCTATGACACTTCACAAACTTATTCGTTCTTTTACAAAAATAGCCTTTCGACAACTGAAAAATACTCTAAGGCTATTTTGGCAAGAACGGGGTAAAACACCGCAAAGGGTGGCTCGGCTTATTTTGAACAAAAATCCAAACAGCATTCGCAAATAAACTGATGTTTTTTTTTTGGTTTTATTATAATTAAAATGAAAAGTCCTGGTTTTGCAAACACGGCCTTTCAGTGCCTCGGAGATGAAGATTTTAAGGCCGTGTGGGTCAATCGGTCAAAATCTTAAACAAATGACCTAAATGTGGCTGTTTATACAAAATCAGCCTTCCGGCGTCCCTCTCGGGAACATTCGGCTATTTTTGACAAAAATAACATTACCTAACTTATTTATGACACACATTTATTCTTTTTCGTACTAAAACAAATGACCCGGTATTGCAAACACGATCTTTCATCGCCTCGAGGACGAAGATTTTAAGGTTGTGTTAGCTAAACGACCAAAATACTAAAAATAACCAAAGGTGACCGTTTATGCAAAGTCAGCCTTCCGGCGTCCCTTTCGGGAACATTCGGCTGTATTTGGTAAAGCGGCATCACCGACTTATTCATGACTATTTTTCTTATTTTTTCAAAAATAAAAAATTCGATATTGCAAACACTGTCTTTCAGCGCCTTGGGGACGAAGATTTTAAGGCTGAGTGGGTCAATCGAGCCAAAATCTACAAAATGACCCAAGGTGGCCGTTTATGCGAAATCAACCTTCTGGTGTCCCTTTCGGGAACATTCAGCTGTTTTGAAAACGGCATCACTGACTTATTTACGATGAAAAATTAATTTCGACATTTTTGGCTATTTTTGCAAAATAGGAGGTTGGATCCGATGGGGATTGCCTACATATCTCACATTCTCGGTGAGACTCAAACCCGCGTAGTTCGGTTCCAAATAAAACAAACTATATGTGCAGACAAACATTTTTTTTTTGGCTACAAAACAAACTATTTTTTTTTCATTTTATTGACAAACAAATACACTATTTTTTTTTGGAAAACAAAATCACACATTTTTTATATTGGCAAATAAAGCAAACTATTTTTTTTTAAATATATATATTTTTTAGTGGAAAGTAAAACAAACTATTTTGAAAAATAAACTCTTCATTTTTTTATTGGCAAATAAAAAAACTATTTTGAAAATAAAAACTTATCAATTCTTCTTTTTATCATTGTCAAACAAAAATAAACTATAAAAATATTTTAATATTTTTTTTTATCTTTCTCAAAAATTCGGCAGAGTTTCTACACTACTTGGGCTTTGGTTTGTTTGAGTAATAATCTCTCTACATTATTATATTATTATTCTCTTTTTTTTTCATTTTTCTCCAATATTTAAAAGTCGGTCAGCATCCAAGTCTGAAGCAAACAAATGCGTAAAACAAATAAGATGCACCAGGATGGTCTTTTTCATTTCAGGTTACCTGTCCTAGACGTACCCAACCCCTGTGTTGAGTCGCCTAAGTCAAATGCAACATGATGCAAATAAGCGTTCCTACTAAGGATCCGACATGAGTTTTTGTTATTCTAGGTTTAAAATCTTGAGTTTGTTGTTTTATACTTGACTTACCCGATCGGACAACTCGAGCCGAAGCGGGGGTAACGTACCGGGAGCACGAAAGTCAGTCCGGCCTAGTTACTTGACCCAACCTCCTCCTAATTGGTATGACTTCAAACAGAAAGTGGGCAACGTGCACGTGTGCACCATAAATTTAGAAGACTCATAAGGGCAGCGTTGGAAGATAGTTATATATAATTCCAACAATATTAAAGCGGTAAACATATAGTATTTTAGCACAAAGTTCACAAAAATACAATATTATAACCAATAAATAAGCCAAGTAAAAATCATAAAACAAGCTCGAATTCTTGAACCCTGAACCAAAAGTTCTGGGTTCGTTATCCCCAGCAGAATCGCCAGAGCTGTCATACCTCCTTTTGGCACGCTTACCCCGAAGGATAATTGTGTCACGCCCCAAAATCGAGGGACATGACCGGCGCCTGACCGGGTTGCCCCAGTCAAGCGGACCTGGGTGCCTTTCATTCCCACGCGTTACCCCTGTGATGACTGTTTCTCATTAACCAAATATATTACTAATCATGAATGATTTCACATTAAACCAATAAAACGATACGAGTGATTCATTAACAAGATTTCAATTTTTACAACGCCGACATAACACAATATATATACATAAGACTGGAGTCCCACAGTTTACATGTCTACGAGCCTCTAGGATACAAAAGGGAAATACGATACTTGCCGGTAACAAGGCTCGGCTATACCTTACAAAACCAAAATGAAATCTAAATAGAATAGGCATGAACCACGCAAGGCCCAGGAAGAAAGGGGCTCGCCAAAACGAGCGGTGGAGGATGAAAGATACTACTGTCGATGAGCTGCAAGTGCATACTGCGATCCACCTACAATCGTGACACGAATGTAGCGCCCCGACAAAAGGGACGTCAGTACAACTTGAATTGTCTTGGTATGTATGGACAAACTTTGTCCCAAGTAAACTCGAGCCATTAAATTACATCAACAATTAATTAAGCCAGAGTCAACCATGTTTCCACATTTTCCTTATTTCAAATAATTCTCAACACAAAGCACTTTCTACAATCAACCAATTTAACAATAACCAATCAATCACGTAAAGCACAAGTAGTCAAACAAAGGGCAATCAGTGCCCCACAGGTTGCAAACTCTCCTGCTGTCTCCTTTCGCAATTTCACATTATTGATTTATGTATCAATTTTCAATAGCGATTTCGATCGCTTTCCATCCTTATTGCCCCTGACCACCCTTATTACCTCGGCCACCCTTATCACCCCAACCCACACCTTATTTCCTCACGTTGCGGCGCGCAACACGACCCCGCCTTACAGTTTAAAACACAACAATTTCAAACAGTAGATAAGGTGCTACACACAATTTCAACAAGTTCAAATAAGCAACTTGCACATTGTTTCATGTTCTCAATTTATTCTCAATGCAATATCACAACCATGTTACCATATTTCCACAATTCAAGTGTTTCATCTCTTTCCACAATAACCAATTCTCAAGTGTTTCGTTTGTTTTTCCACAAGGTGCCATATAGGCCATCATAGTCATTATTCACAATTCTTTTGCCAATTTAAACTCTCATTTTACATCACTCATAACTCAACAACAAACTTTGAATATCCAACAACAACATCAAGAATTTCACACAACTTGTCAATTTAACACGAAACAAACAAACTTCACACATATAGGCGATTTCACAAGAATCAAAATTAGCCATACATACCTGGTGATAATTTTTCCTCCTACTTTATGCTAACCCAAGATATCCTACTCTTGCCAACCTTGTTCTTGAAGACTCTTACTTCTACTCACTTCTTTTTACTAGAAATCAAGTTCAAAATCATGCATGAGTGTAAAAATTCTATTTTCAAAAGCTATTATATGCAAACCTCTATTTACCCAATTAAAACTGAAATTCAAAGAAAATAGTTAGGGTTTTTACCTTGAAAAGATTGGGGATGTTGAATCCTTGCCCTAGAATCACTTGGAATTAAGTAGTTGGAACAATCTTTGAAGATGAAGAACTTCTCTCTCTAAAAACCCTCTCTTCTCTCTCTAATTTTGGTGAGATGATATGATAAAATGAAGAAGAAAGGTGTTATATTAAAGAAGAGATCGGGTCAAAATGTTACAAAATCTGGGCCGGGGTCAAATATGCGGTCACTATGCGACCGCAGAATCAACATGCGGTCCGCATAGTGGCCGCAGAATGGCTCAAAAATTACGCAGGCTTTGGAACGATTTGCGGTCACTATGCGGACCGCATGTTGTTTCTGCGGTCGCAAAAGTGCACCGCAGATTGACATGCGATCGCATATCGACCGCACATTGGACACAATTTTGGGCAACTCTCTGGAACGATTTGCGGTCACTATGCGGACCGCATATTGATTCTGCGGTCGCAAAAGTGCACCGCAGATTGACATTTTTCTGGAAAAAATTTTATTCTACATTTTGAAACTTAAATCACTACCAAGGGTCCGAACCGCCACTCATTCCTAACACGTCATTCGGACCATGACACCACATCTACTAGGTTTTATGCACAAAAATTTCACGGGGCCTTACATCCTCCCCCCCTTAAGATCATTCGTCCTCGAATGAGGATTTTGAAATAAATGAGTTGGTTTTGAAAGACATGATATGCAACCCCCAAAATTTTGACTAACTCTTATATTTTAGAAAAATTTCGCCAGAGTTTCCTTTGTATTATGGACATATCCACCTGTCAGAGGGCCCCCGAAACACATCACCAAACAACAATATACAACAACAACACTATTCACAACTGGTATACACCTTCTTACCTCAACGAATGCACATATTCTATCACATTGTTACAATTGCACATAAACTAGTCACTTCAATGAATTCTTACCTTATTTAACCATTTTAACACACCATGTACACTTAACAAATCATTACCAATCTACACTTACTATTAGTTGTTTATTAAACACGTAAATCTTTATAAGGCTTTCATTTATCAAGAACGGTTCAAGTGACCCAAGGTAACAACACATCTAACTCATTACAAATAAAGGAGACTTACTAATACTAAGAGGGAAACAACTTAGGCAAGATGACAGTTACTAGGAGTAGGAGGGTCACCTAATTTCTTCTAGGCTTGATCGAACAAATGGGGGTACTTTTCCTTCATCTCTTTTTCCGCTTCCCATGTGGCCTCCTCAACTTGTTGACTTCGCCACAATACTTTAACAGAGGCAACTTCCTTATTTCTCAACTTACGGACTTGCCTATCAAGAATGGCAACTGGAACTTCTTCATATGACAAATCTTCATTAACCTCTATAGTTTCAACTGGCATGATGGTGGATGGATCTCCAATCACTTTCTTCAACATGGACACATGGAATACCGGGTGCACTGATGACATCTCGGGAGGCAACTCTAGCCTATAAGCAACTTGACCAATCCTTTGAACGATCCGATATGGCCCGACATACCTAGGACTCAATTTCCCTTTCTTTCCAAATCGCATGACTCCTTTCATAGGAGATACCCTCAAGAACACCCAATCATCGACTTGAAACTCCAAATCCCTTCGGCGAACGTCTGCATAGGATTTTTGACGACTCTGTGCTGTTTTCATTCTCTCCTGAATAACCTTAACTTTTTCCATAGCTTCGTACACCATATCCGGCCCTAGCAATTCCGCTTCACCTACCTCAAACCACCCGATTGGCGATCTACATCTTCTCCCGTACAATGCCTCAAACGGGGCCATTTGAATGCTAGCATGATAGCTGTTATTGTAAGCAAATTCTATCGGTGGCAAGTGTTCATCCCAATTACCTTTAAAATCTAAGACACAAGCCCGCAACATATCTTCAAGCGTTTGAATGGTCCGCTCGGCCTGACCGTCGGTCTGTGGATGGAAAGCTGTGCTGAGATTCACCCGAGTTCCCAAACCTTGCTGAAACTTCTTCCAAAAGTTAGCTGTGAACTGAGCCCCGCGATCTGAGATGATAGAAAGTGGAGTGCCATGAAGCCTTACTATCTCTTTGATGTACAATCTTGCATATTGCTCCGCGGTATCAGTGGACTTGACAGGCAGGAAGTGAGCTGATTTGGTGAGTCGATCTACTACCACCCATATTGAGTCAAACTTACGCCGAGTGCGAGGTAACCCCACCACGAAATCCATATTGATCATCTCCCATTTCCACCTTGGTATTTCTATAAGCTGAGTTAATCCACCAGGCCGTTGATGCTCGGCCTTCACTTGTTGACAGTTCGGACATTTAGCTACAAAGCCCGCCACATCCCTTTTCATACCGTTCCACCAATAAATCTCCTTGAGATCGTGATACATTTTCGTTGAACCAGGGTGCACAGAATACTTGGAAGTATGAGCCTCTGCCATCACTCTTTCCCGAAGCTCGTCCACATCCGGAACACATAGCCTATCTTGACACCGCAATACACCATCTTCGCTGCTGAGTACAAATGCTGAGGTCTTGTCATTCATGATCGCTTCCTTCACCCGAACCAATGCTGGATCCATGAACTGTTTTTCCTTGATTTCCGCGACCAATGATGATTCTGCTCCATTATGCACCAAGATATCTCCCTCGTCTGACGCCGAGATACGAACCCCCAAACTGGCTAATTGGTAAACCTCTCGAGCCAGGGGTCTCCGATCCACACCCAAATGAGCGAAACTACCCATGGATTTCCGACTAAGAGCGTCAGCTACCACATTTGCCTTCCCTGGATGGTACAATATGTCCATATCATAGTCCTTGAGTAGTTCTAACCACCGCCGTTGTCTCAGATTCAGCTCTTTCTGCTTGAACAAATACTGGAGGCTCTTGTGGTCCGAAAACACATCTACATGAACCCCATAAAGATAGTGTCGCCATATTTTCAAGGCAAACACAACAGCTGCAAGTTCCAAATCATGCGTCGGATAATTCTTCTCATGGTTCTTGAGTTGCCTGGAAGCGTAAGATATGACTTTTCCGTGCTGCATCAATACACATCCCAAACCAACCCTGGAGGCATCACAATAAACCATAAATCCCTCTGTGCCTTCTGGCAAGGCCAATACTGGTGCCGAGGTCAATCTTGACTTCAGTTCTTGGAAACTTTTCTCACATGCTTCGGACCACTGGAACTTAACTGCTTTCTGCGTCAATTTAGTCAATGGGGAGGCGAGGGTTGAGAATCCCTCTACAAACCTCCGATAGTACCCTGCCAAACCCAAGAAGCTACGAATCTCTGTTGGGGTCGTGGGTCTAGGCCAATCTTTCACTGCCGCAATTTTCTGAGGATCCACCTGAATCCCCTCACTAGAAATAACATGCCCTAGAAAAGCTACGGACTCCAACCAAAACTCACATTTTGAGAACTTGGCATACAATTGATGCTGAAGAAGGGTCTGCAATGCTGCTCTGAGGTGAACGGCATGATCTTCCCCGCTCCGAGAGTAGATGAGAATATCGTCAATGAATACAATCACAAAGGAATCTAGGAATGGCTTGAAAACCCGATTCATAAGGTCCATGAAAGTTGCTGGGGCATTGGTTAGCCCAAAAGACATGACCAAAAACTCGAAGTGACCATAACGAGTTCTGAAGGCGGTTTTAGGAATATCCTGCTCCCTGATTTTCAACTGGTGGTACCCGGACCGTAAATCAATCTTTGAGAAGAACCTCGCTCCCTGCAATTGGTCAAATAGATCATCCACTCGAGGCAATGGATATTTATTCTTAATGGTGACTTTGTTGAGCTGCCGATAATCAATACACATTCGAAGTGACCCGTCCTTCTTTCTGACAAAGAGAACCGGAGCACCCCACGGCGACACACTCGGTCGTATGAACCCTTTCTCTAATAAATCCCTCAGCTGCTCCTTTAACTCCCTTAACTCTGCTGGCGCCATTCTGTAAGGTGGAATGGATATTGGCTGAGTATCCGGCAATACATCAATTCCGAAATCAATCTCCCTATCCGGCGGGATGCCTGGAAGCTCATCTGGAAACACTTCAGGAAATTCATTCACAATTGGCACGGACTCGAGGGTAGGCACATCCGAGGTGGTGTCCGTTACCCGAATCAGGTGATAGATACACCCTTTCTTAATCATCTTCGAAGCCTTAAGGTAGGAAATAAACCTACCCCTTGGCACTACACCATTTCCCCTCCATTCAATAACTGGCTCGCTAGGGAACTCGAGCCTCATAACTCTCGTCCGACAGTCAAGCTTGGCAAAGCACGAATAAAGCCAATCCATCCCCATAATTACATCAAAATCTACCATCCCAAGTTCAATAAGATCGGCGGTGGTATCACGACCACCCACCGTAACAACACAATTCCTATAGACTCGTGAGGCTGTAATAGAATCAACAATAGGTGTCGACACAGAGAACTGCTCACGAAGCTGTTCGGGTTCTATCCCAAAACTTGAAGCAATGAATGGAGTAACATAAGACAAGGAGGACCCCGGATCAATAAGGGCATAGCAATCAATAGTCCGAACAGACAGGATACCTGTAACAATATCTGGAGAAGCCTCAGCATTTTGGCGGCCACTCAATGCATAGAATCGGCTAGGTCCACCCCTACCATGAGCTCCACCCCTAGCTGCACCACGCCCTGCTGATGCTGGAGTACGCGCTGATGATGTAGCAGCCGAAGAACCGGATGACTGAGCAGATCCCCTACCTATACCCTGACGGGGTGCACGACAATCCCGCTGAATGTGACCTCTCACCCCGCACCCGAAGCACATCTCCCACACTTGGGGCATGTAGGTCTCCCCTGCTGCTGGGATCTCACCCCAGGATGACCAGACTGACGAGACCTCCTGCTGTCTGAACCAGGTCTCGAGTAACTGCCCTGCTGATGACTGTGCACGGATGGCGGTGCACTCGCGGAGGACTGAGCATATGACTGGGATGGCCCTGATGACCCCTTCCCTGGAAGTGATCTCCCTGAACGACCCATTGACCGGGCCTTGTTGCTACTTTCTCTTTCTGCACGAATCTTCAATTTCCTGGCCTCTGTGGCCTGAGCAAACCCCACAATCCTCCCATAGTTCATGTCTGAGTGCAAAGCTGCTGTGGCGGCCTCATTCACTACCAAAGGGCTAAGGCCCTGAACAAACCGTCGAACCCGGGCATCCATGGTCGGCACTAAATGAGGAGCATACTTGGACAACCTTACGAACTCCATGTGATACTCCCAAACACTCATACTGCCCTGCTTGAGGACCTCGAACTCAGTGGCACGGGCTGCCATTGCCTCAGCAGGTAAGAAGTGGTCCATAAATGCATCCACGAACTCATCCCATCCGGCCGGAGGGCTCCCTTCCTCACGGGAATCCTCCCACATTTCGAACCATGAACGTGCCACTCCTTTCAGCCTGTAAGAGGCCAACTCTACCCCCTCTATATCCGTAGCCTTCATTACTCTAAGGGTCTTGTATATCTCATCAAGGAATTCTCGTGGGTCGGCCTCTGGATCGGTACCCGAAAATTCTGGAGGGCCAATCGCAAGAATCGATGGACTCCGGAGCCAAAGGAATCTCCCCGTCCGCCGGAGGATGCAGGGGCATCATGGGATCTTTGGGCCTCGGCGGCCACTAACCGTGTTAACATATGGATGGCTCCCCAAGATCCTCGTTAGATATACCGAACCCGAAGCGGGAATTGTATTTGAGTCAGAACACCGGCGGGAGGAATGGTGGCATCCTCCTCCGCCGCAGCTGGAATAGGGACACTTGGGTTTTGAACGGATGGGCCATGCAAATTCGGGACCGGTGGGTCATTCTCTCCCACGGCATCGGGTACATGATTAACAGCTGCACTTGGGGCGGCATTGGCCCTAAGGCCGAGTCTAGCCTTCTTCTTAGGTGCCATATTCTGAAAATTTGGGAACAAGGCACGAATTAGACACAGATATTTCCACATTGCACTTTACCGCACGATATAGATTATCAAAGAAGTAGATAAATTCCTAAATGCCCGTGTAGCCCCCTGCTTATATGATGTGGTCGACAACACACCTATAAGAAGGGCACTACTAGACACGGCTCCGAGACATCCTAGGACACTTTAAAACCATAAGCTCTGATACCAAGTTTGTCACGCCCCAAATCGAGGGACATGACCGGCGCCTGACCGGGTTGCCCCAGTCAAGCGGACCTGGGTGCCTTTCATTCCCACGCGTTACCCCTGTGATGACTGTTTCTCATTAACCAAATATATTACTAATCATGAATGATTTCACATTAAACCAATAAAACGATACGAGTGATTCATTAACAAGATTTCAATTTTTACAACGCCCGACATAACACAATATATATACATAAGACCGGAGTCCCACAGTTTACATGTCTACAGAGCCTCTAGGATACAAAAGGGAGATACAATACTTGCCGGTAACAAGGCTCCGGCTATACCTTACAAAACCAAAATGAAATCTAAACAGAAGTGGCATGAACCACACAAGGCCCCGAGGAAGAAAGGGGCTCACCAAAAACGGCAGTGGAGGATGAAAGATACTACTGCCGATGAGCTGAAGTGCCTGCTACTGATCCACCTACAATCATGACACGAATGTAGCGCCCCGGCAAAAGGGACGTCAGTACACTTGAATTGTACTGGTATGTATGGACAAACTTTGTCCCAAGTAAACTCAAGCCATTAAATTACATCAACAATTAATTAAGCCAGTCAACCATGTTTCCACATTTTCCTTATTTCAAATAATTCTCAACACAAAGCACTTTCTACAATCAACCAATTTAACAATAACCAATCAATCACGTAAAGCACAAGTAGTCAAACAAAGGGGCAATCAGTGCCCCACAGGTTGCAAACTCTCCTGCTGTCTCCTTTCACAATTTCACATTATTGATTTATGTATCAATTTTCAATAGCGATTTCGATCGCTTTCCATCCTTATTGCCCCCGACCACCCTTATTACCTCGGCCACCCTTATCACCCCAACCCACACCTTATTTCACCACGTTGCGGCGCGCAACACGACCCCGCCTTACAGTTGAAAACACAACAATTTCAAACAGCAGATAAGGTGCTACACACAATTTCAACAAGTTCAAATAAGCAACTTACACATTGGTTCATGTTCTCAATTTATTCTCAATGCAATATCACAACCATGTTACCATATTTCCACAATTCAAGTGTTTCATCTCTTTCCACAATAACCAATTCTCAAGTGTTTCGTTTGTTTTTCCACAAGGTGCCATATAGGCCATCATAGTCATTATTCACAATTCTTTTGCCAATTTAAACTCTCATTTTACATCACTCATAACTCAACAACAAACTTTGAATATCCAACAACAACATCAAGAATTTCACACAACTTGTCAATTTAACACGAAACAAACAAACTTCACACATATAGGCGATTTCACAAGAATCAAAATTAGCCATACATACCTGGTGATAATTTTTCCTCCTACTTTATGCTTACCCAAGATATCCTACTCTTGCCAACCTTGTTTTTGAAGACTCTTACTTCTACTCACTTCTTTTTACTAGAAATCAAGTTCAAAATCATGCATGAGTGTAAAAATTCTATTTTCAAAAGCTATTATATGCAAACCTCTATTTACCCAATTAAAACTGAAATTCAAAGAAAATAGTTAGGGTTTTTACCTTGAAAAGATTGGGGATGTTGAATCCTTGCCCTAGAATCACTTGGAATTAAGTAGTTGGAACAATCTTTGAAGATGAAGAACTTCCTCTCTAAAAACCCTCTCTTCTCTCTCTAATTTTGGTGAGATGATATGATAAAATGAAGAAGAAAGGTGTTATATTAAAGAAGAGATCGGGTCAAAATGTTACAAAATCTGGGCCGGGGTCAAATATGCGGTCACTATGCGACCGCAGAATCAACATGCGGTCCGCATAGTGGCCGCAGAATGGCTCAAAAATTACGCAGGCTCTGGAACGATTTGCGGTCACTATGCGGACCGCATGTTGTTTCTGCGGTCGCAAAAGTGCACCGCAGATTGACATGCGATCGCATATCGACCGCACATTGGACACAATTTTGGGCAACTCTCTGGAACGATTTGCGGTCACTATGCGGACCGCATATTGATTCTGCGGTCGCAAAAGTGCACCGCAGATTGACATTTTTCTGGAAAAAATTTTATTCTACATTTTGAAACTTAAATCACTACCAAGGGTCCGAACCGCCACTCATTCCTAACACGTCATTCGGACCATGACACCACATCTACTAGGTTTTATGCACAAAAATTTCATGGGGCCTTACAAATTGTCACGACCCGGATTTTCCCCCAACATCGGGATCATGATGGCGCCTACTCGTGGTAGCTAGGCAAGCCACTGTATTCATACTATCCTGTTTTTAACAAAATTGTAATTAAATAAATGCGGAATAACAAATCACACGGTGAAAATCATACTGAAATCCTCTACCCAAGACGTGGAGTCACCAACTCACGAACTACTACTGAATACTACACATAAAAGTCTGAAAGAAATATAACATAATTTGTGTGTCTCGGAATAAAGAGACTACAGCTAAAACATAAGTAAAGAGAGAGACACCGGGCTTGCGGACGTCTGCAAGCTATCTCGGTCTCAAATGTGATTAACTTCCACGCAATTGATTTACTGCTGCTGCTCCTGATCGTAACCTGGACCTGTGCAAAAACGCACAGAAGTGTAGCATCAGCACAACCGACCCCATGTGCTGGTAAGTGCCTGGCCTATCCCGGCGAAGTAGTGACAAGCCTAGGACCAGACACCCACATAACCCCGTGCAATTCAATATATATATATGTGTACCACAAAATAACAAGAAATAATCAAGTATTAACACAATAAGGAATATCTTAAAGAATTCAACAATTAACCACGGAGTTAATAATTTCACAAGGAAAAACAAAGTGTAATGTAAACACAAGTAATATCAATTGAAGAAATAGCAAATAGTTGCACGGCATCACCCTTCGTGCTTTTACTCTCATCCTCACATCCATAGTACGGCATGATCCTTCGTACATGGTTCAATAACAGGGGGCACGGCATGATCCTTCGTGCATAATCAATAAATAAACATGGCACGGCATCACCCTTCGTGCATTATCACTCTTCCTCACCCAAAGAACAATCAAATAAGTTCACAAAGAAAACAAGGTATAATAGAAAACACAAGTAATATCAAGTCAAGGAATGGCAAATAGTTGCACGGCATCACCCAAATAAAATATAATGGAAACACAAGTAATATCAAGTCAAGGAATAGCAAGCAATTGCACGGCATCACCCTTCGTGCTTTTACTCTCATCCTCACCAAATAAACAAATAAGGTACACGGCATCACCCTTCGTGCTTTTACTCTCATCCTCACATCCATAGTACGGCATGATCCTTCGTACATGGTTCAATAACAGAGGGCACGGCATGATCCTTCGTGCATAATCAAAAATAAACATGGCACGGCATTAACCTTCGTGCATAAATAAATAAAACATGGCACGGCATCACCCTTCGTGCATTATCACTCTTCCTCACCCAAATAACAATCACAGTTAAGGGTAAAGAAAGAAACAGTAATTCATAATCCGTCCCATCAAGGGCAATCAATAATTATCTTCACAACAAGTCCCAACCAGGGAGAACAATAACAATTCATCCGTAATATATCTCAAAATAATTATTTTCCAACGACTCACGGTCATACTAGACGCCAGTGTATGGATGCTCGTCACCACAGCACATACACCGCACTCGATCACATAACACATAACATATAATCCTATTCCCTCAAGCTAGGATAGAACAAACACTTATCTCGAATGCTTATGAACAATTCACCCCGTGGAAATGCCTTTTCCTTTTGAATTTGACTCCAATCCAATCGTATCTATACACAATTGATTTAATATCATCAATTCTACTTAACAAACTAGTTCATATTGCTAAATATGGTTTTTACAACATTCTGCTCGGAATAGTAAAAATCGACCCCGGGCCCACATAATCGAAACTCAAGTTTCGAACCAAAATAATTTCACCCAATATTCCATGAGTTCAAATATACAATTTGTTCTTAAGTTCGAATCCAAAACGAGGTCTAAATCGCAAATTCTTTGAAAGCCCTAACTATACCCATTTCTCAAATTTTTAACCAATTTATACATGTTTAAGCCTAAGGATTTGATTGATGTTGATGAAAAACGAAGAAGACGAGTTAACAATACTTACCCAATGAACTTTGATGAAGAAATGCCTCAAAAATCGCCTAAGAGTTGTGGAGAAGAAAGGGGTTTGTGAAAATGGGATAAAATCCCGTAAGTGTTCTGTTTTTGAGCTGAAGAATTCACTGGGCGAAATTACCCTACGCGATCGCGTGAATTGGGCTGCGATCGCGTAGAGGAAAGACTGGCCTCTTATGCGATCGCGTGAAAATGGTTGCGATCGCGTAGAGAAAGGACTGGAAGCTACGCGATCGCGTGAGGATTGCTGCGATCGCGTAGAGGAAACTCACCGGGCAGCCTATTTGCTCTATGCGATCGCGTGAACAAGACTGCGATCGCGTGGGGGAGGAACTGGAAGCTACGCGATCGCGTGAGGGATGCTGCGATCGCGTAGAAGAACTGGCCAATGCTGTGCGATCGCGTGGATGAGGCCGCGATCGCGTAGAACAAAATCCCTCTGCAGAAACAGCAGAATTTCTGCTCTGTTTTCAAATCCGAAAACACCCCGAACCAGCTCCGAAACACTCCCGAGCCCTCGGGACTCCAAACCAATTATGTACACTAACTCAAAAACATCATACGAACTTGCTCGCGTGATCAAATCGCTAAAATAACATCAAAATCAATGAATTGAGCCTTAAAACTCAAGAATTCTTTAAAATTCCATAATTTCCAAACTTTCCAATTTAAGGCCGAAACACGTCAAACGGCGTCCGTTTTCAACCAAACTTTACAGGAAGCGCTTAACCAATATATATGACCTGTACCGGGCGTCGGAACCAAAATACGAGCCCGATACCAGTACTTTTTAATAAAAAATCAGTTTCATTTTCCTTAAACATTTTCAGATAACAATTTAACAGAAAAATTCTTTTACCGGGGTTCTAGACCTCGGATTTCAATTCCGGACATATGCCCAAGTTCCATATTTTTCTACGGATTTTCTGGAAATAGTCAAATCACGGATCCGGGTCCGTTTACCAAAAATGTTGACCAAAGTCAACCATATCAATATTAATATCAAAATTCTTCTACTTTTTCACATATTTCAACATAAATATTTTTCAGCTTTGTGCCCGGACTGTGCACGCAAATCGAGGCAACATAGAATGAGGTTTTCAAGGCCTCCGAAGCTCGAAATTATTAATAAAATAAGTGATGACCCTTTGGGTCGTCACAATCTCCACCTCTAAAACAACCGTTCGTCCTCGAACGGACAAAAGAAAGAAGTACCCGAGTCAGGAAACAAGTGTGGGTAGCGGCTCCGCATATCAGACTCGGACTCCCAGGTCGATGCCTCAGGAGGCTGACCTCTCCACTGAACGCGCACAGAAGGATAACTCTTCGACCTCAGCTGTCGAACCTGCCGGTCTAGAATAGCCACCGGCTCTTCCTCGTAGGATAGATCATTGTCCAATTGGACAGTACTGAAGTCTAATACATGTGTGGGATCGCCGTGGTATCTCCGAAGCATAGATACATGAAAAACCGGATGCACGGCTGATAAGCTAGGCGGCAAAGCTAATCTGTAAGCCACCCCTCCCACTCTGTCTAAAATCTCAAATGGGCCAATATATCTAGGGCTGAGCTTGCCCTTCTTCCCAAACCTCATCACGCCCTTCATAGGTGACACTCGGAGCAATACTCACTCCCCAATCATGAAAGTTATATCTCGAACCTTGCGATCTGCATAGCTCTTTTGTCTAGACTGAGCCGTGCGAACCCTATCTTGAATAATCTTGACCTTATCTAAGGCCTCCTGAACTAAGTCTGTACCCAACAACCGAGCCTCTCCCGGTTCAAACCATCCAACTGGTGATCGACATCGCCTACCAATAGTGTTGCCGTAAGTCCTGGTACATCTTCGCGGCGCCTGGATGAATAGAATACCGCGAACTGTGGGCCTCTGCTAAGATCGACTTTCGAATCCCTTCGACATTGGGCACACAAACTCGACCCTGCAATTTCAATACCCCATCATCATCTAGATTTACCTGTGTGGCACCTCCCCGCTGTACTGTATCCCTCAACTCACGCAAATGAGGATCATCAAATTGCCTCTCACGGATACGCTCTAATAAAGAAGAACGAGCGACCGTGCAGGCTAACACCTTGCTAGGTTCAGAAATGTCTAATCTCACGAACCGGTTGGCTAAGGCCTGGACATCTAGAGCTAATGGTCTCTGATTGACTGGAATATAAACAAGACTGCCCATACTGGCTGACTTCCTACTCAAAGCGTCAGCCACCACGTTTGCTTTTTCCCCGATGATATAAAAAGGTGACATCATAATCTTTCCGCAATACCAGCCACCTTCTCTGCCTCAAATTCAACTCTTTTGTTTAAACAAATACTGAAGACTCTTATGATCGGTGTATACTTTACATACTACACCATACAAATAATGCCTCCAGATCTTCAATGCGTGAACAATCGCCGCAAATTCTAGATCATGCACTGGGTAATTCTTTTCATGCATCTTCAACTGCCTCGAAGCATAGGCAATAACCTTGCCATCCTGCATTAACACTGCACCAAGCCCAATACGGAAAGCATCACAATAATCAGTATAAGGTCCCGCACTTGTGGGTAAAATCAATACCGGTGCTGTAGTCATGGCTGTCTTGAGCTTTTGAAAGCTCGCCTCACATTCATCCGACTATTCAAATTGAACACCTTTCTGTGTCAATCTGGTCAGGTGGGGTTGCAATAGATGAAAACCCCTCGCCGATAATAACCCGCTAATCCCAAGAAACTCCAAATCTCTGTGGCTGATGTTAGTCTAGGTCAGTCCTTGACTGCCTCAATCTTCTTCGGATCAACCTGAATACCTGTTGCCGTCACAATATGACCCAGGAATGCAACTGAACTTAGCCAAAATTCACACTTCAAAATTTTTGCATATAGTTGGCTATCTTTCAGAGTCTGCAAAGTCACTCCGAGATGTTGCGCATGCTCCTCATGACTGCAGGAGTATGTCAATATGGAAACAATGAAGACTACAATGAACAAGTCTAAATAAGGCACGAACACACTCATGCGTATGCACATATCCATGACTCTGAAGTCTGGCCATAAGAGTTATTATTAAATTACAACATTGTCAATTAACCCCGTTATCAAATACCTTATTCTACAAATCCCACTTTACTCAGAATGAGGTATGGTGACCTCGTGATTATTTTCCCGAATTAATGCGTCATATTTATCCTTACCTGGTGCTCGTCTCAAAGGCTAAGCTCAACGGTTTCAAAATAGAAATGGTTAATATGAATAGAAACTATACAAGAATTGTCAAATAGTCCTAACGGACATGACTCTTATTTACGAATGCGATACGAAAGTATTAATTCATAAAAGAAGAATTTTAAACACATAAACTCTTACTACCAGGACCCGGTCCTCATATGATATCCACCGCAGCTTGAAGCTCGGCTTAGAAATATTTCACATTATGCCAAAAATTGGAGGATCTCATCCTCAACTCTGGAATCACAGTGCTTGCACATCATATAATCTGAATTTTTTCATTTCATTTCTTTCTTCCTTTCAATAATTGTCCGTCAAAGATAATCACGACATAAAATGAACCCTCATACTGATAGGGCACACAATTAACGATTAAAATTAGTTATTCCGAGAATTATATCAAAACATACTGTAATAAGTAATATAAAGTCACTCTTAGTCTCATGGATATTTAGTAACTAACACCTAATAATAGGGATGTCTATCCTCATGTAATATCTCAACGGGAGTATTTCCCTAAGTAGTATGATTACGATGCTCGCTCATGAATGGAGCATGTTAAACAGACTCGCCTAAATTTTCTTTCAAAAACCAAATCAAATTAAGGGAAAATTATTCTGTTTATAACAATCTGAATTATACACGTGATGACACCATCCGGTGTAATGACCTCCCTCATACCATAAAAAGTATATCAATGGTTGGGTCTCCACCTCTAGGATTTTCACCTCCACCTCTAACATCCCGACCTATACATCTGGCTGGCCATGTAGGATAAATATTAACTGCAATGGAGCGTGTAGCCTGAGTGCTTTCCTAAAATTATATTTCTCCAAAAATTCCACATTCACGGCAATTCCTTTAAGGCTCAGTTAACTTGTTGTTCATGACAATATATATTCGAACACAGTCATTGTGACTTGGTACAACCGTTCGGATCACACATACTACATATTGCAGAGAATCTCGGGGTGACGTCTTCGGAACATTTTCTTAAAATAGAGTTTAGTAGATAGCGTTGCGTTGGCCGGCTTGCCCTCTTCGTAGGCTTGTCACAAACATTGACGGCCAATTCTTAACACTGCTGAGCTACCCCATTTACTCATATACTCTTCGTCATTCTCTGGGGGCGATCCTTACCCCATGAAAAGAACCAACCTTAAATATGTATAAATTATTTGGACGACATTTCCATACCATATATATACATTCCAATAACTCATCATATTTGTCCTTCACAACTCCAACACATCGACCGGACGTCAAGGTCCGTTGAAACCCAACACGATTTATTAGGTGATCTCCCGATATAATTGCGTCTTCCGTTGGGACCATAACTTGTGTGGTAAATACATTATCTTCCCACTACTTCTGTGTGCCTTCCGTAGCACAGTAAAATGAACTCCTCGCATTCGACTATTCCCACGTTCCGTAATTCCTCATAAGAACTGTCAAGCACAATCTCGTGGGTTCTCAAAAGATGCACCGCTGAAGGTGGCAGCGAAGACTTTGGTGAAACCTATCTGTCCTCCGTAAAACTTTTGAAGGCATAGTTGATCTATCACCAGCCTGTGCCATTGTTCGGCTGGATAAGCGATACGTGACTACGCCATTCGTGGGAAGACAAGAGTGGAAATTTAACTTAACACTTTGAAGAACAAATTCGCACGACAAGAAAGAACAAATAAGAGACTCTTTCCTAACTCAATAGACTCTGGAAGACAAGTACAGACGTCTCCGTACCTACCTCTCAAACTCTACTAAGCTTGTTCGTGAGTGGTGAGACCTATGTAACCTAGAGCTCTGATACCAACTTGTCTCGACCCGGATTTTCCCCCAACATCGGGATCGTGATGGCGCCTACTCGTGGTAGCTAGGCAAGCCACTGTATTCATACTATCCTGTTTTTAACAAAATTGTAATTAAATAAATGCGGAATAACAAATCACACGGTGAAAATCATACTGAAATCCTCTACCCAAGACGTGGAGTCACCAACTCACGAACTACTACTGAATACTACACATAAAAGTCTGAAAGAAATATAACATAATTTGTGTGTCTCGGAATAAAGAGACTACAGCTAAAACATAAGTAAAGAGAGAGACGCCGGGCTTGCGGACATCTGCAAGCTACCTCGGTCTCAAATGTGATTAACTTCCACGCAATTGATTTACTGCTTCTGCTCCTGATCGTAACCTGGACCTGTGCAAAAACGCACAGAAGTGTAGCATCAGCACAACCGACCCCATGTGCTGGTAAGTGCCTGGCCTATCCCGGCGAAGTAGTGACAAGCCTAGGACCAGACACCCACGTAACCTGTGTAATTCAATATATATATATGTGTACCACAAAATAACAAGAAATAATCAAGTATTAACACAATAAGGAATATCTTAAAGAATTCAACAATTAACCACGGTTAATAATTTCACAAGGAAAAACAAAGTGTAATGTAAACACAAGTAATATCAATTGAAGAAATAGCAGACAGTTGCACGGCATCACCCTTCGTGCTTTTACTCTCATCCTCACATCCATAGTACGACATGATCCTTCGTACATGGTTCAATAACAGGGCACGGCATGATCCTTCGTGCATAATCAATAAATAAACATGGCACGGCATCACCCTTCGTGCATTATCACTCTTCCTCACCCAAAGAACAATCAAATAAGTTCACAAAGAAAACAAGGTATAATAGAAAACACAAGTAATATCAAGTCAAGGAATGGCAAATAGTTGCACGGCATCACCCAAATAAAATATAATGGAAACACAAGTAATATCAAGTCAAGGAATAGCAAGCAATTGCACGGCATCACCCTTCGTGCTTTTACTCTCATCCTCACCAAATAAACAAATAAGGTACACGGCATCACCCTTCGTGCTTTTACTCTCATCCTCACATCCATAGTACGGCATGATCCTTCGTACATGGTTAAATAACAGGGCACGGCATGATCCTTCGTGCATAATCAAAAATAAACATGGCACGGCATTAACCTTCGTGCATAAATAAATAAAACATGGCACGGCATCACCCTTCGTGCATTATCACTCTTCCTCACCCAAATAACAATCACGGTTAAGGGTAAAGAAAGAAACAGTAATTCATAATCCGTCCCATCAAGGGCAATCAATAATAATCTTCGCAACAAGTCCCAACAAGGGAGAACAATAACAATTCATCTGTAATATATCTCAAAATAATCATTTTTCAACGACTCACGGTCATACTAGACGCCAGTGTATGGATGCTCGTCACCACGACCCATACACCGCACTCGATCACATAACACATAACACATAATCCTATTCCCTCAAGCTAGGATAGAACAAACACTTACCTCGAATGCTTATGAACAATTCACCCCGTGGAAATGCCTTTTCCTTTTGAATTTGACTCCAATCCAATCGTATCTATACACAATTGATTTAATATCATCAATTCTACTTAACAAACTAGTTCATATTGCTAAATATGGTTTTTACAACATTCTGCCCGGAATAGTAAAAACCGACCCCGAGCCCACATAATCGAAACTCAAGTTTCGAACCAAAATAATTTCACCCAATCTTCCATGAGTTCAAATATACAATTTGTTCTTAAGTTCGACTCCAAAACGAGGTCTAAATCGCAAATTCTTTGAAAGCCCTAACTATACCCATTTCTCAAATTTTTAACCAATATATACATGTTTAAGCCTAAGGATTTGATTGATGTTGATGAAAAACGAAGAAGACGAGTTAACAATACTTACCCAATGAACTTTGATGAAGAAATGCCTCAAAAATCGCCTAAGAGCTGTGGAGAAGAAAGAGGTTTGTGAAAATGGGATAAAATCCCGTAAGTGTTCTGTTTTAGAGCTGAAGAATTCACTGGGCGAAATTACCCTACGCGATCGCGTGAATTGGGCTGCGATCGCGTAGAGGAAAGACCGGCCTCTTATGCGATCGCGTGCAAATGGTTGCGATCGCGTAGAGAAAGGACTGGAAGCTACGCGATCGCGTGAGGGATGCTGCGATCGCGTAGAGGAAACTCACCGGGCAGCCTATTTGCTCTATGCGATCGCGTGAACAAGACTGCGATCGCGTGGGGGAGGAACTGGAAGCTACGCGATCGCGTGAGGGATGCTGCGATCGCGTAGAAGAACTGGCCAATGTTGTGCGATCGCGTGGATGAGGCCGCGATCGCGTAGAACAAAATCCCTCTGCAGAAACAGCAGAATTTCTGCTGTGTTTTCAAATCCGAAAACACCCCGAACCACCTCCGAAACACTCCCGAGCCCTCGGGGCTCCAAACCAATTATGTACACTAACTCAAAAACATCATACGAACTTGCTCGCGCGATCAAATCGCTAAAATAACATCAAAATCAATGAATTGAGCCTTAAAACTCAAGAATTCTTTAAAATTCCATAATTTCCAAACTTTCCAATTTAAGGCCGAAACACGTCAAACGACGTCCGTTTTCAACCAAACTTTACAGGAAGCGCTTAACCAATATATATGACCTGTACCGGGCGTCGGAACCAAAATACGAGCCCGATACCAGTACTTTTTAATAAAAAATCAGTTTCATTTTCCTTAAACATTTTCAGAAAACAATTTAACAGAAAAATTCTTTTACTGGGGTTCTAGACCTCGGATTTCAATTCCGGACATATGCCCAAGTTCCATATTTTTCTACGGATTTTCTGAAATAGTCAAATCACGGATCCGGTCCGTTTACCAAAAATGTTGACCAAAGTCAACCATATCAATATTAATATCAAAATTCTTCTACTTTTTCACATATTTCACATATTTCAACATAAATATTTTTCAGCTTTGTGCCCGGACTATGCACGCAAATCGAGGCAACATAGAATGAGGTTTTCAAGGCCTCAGAAGCTCGAAATTATTAATAAAATAAGTGATGACCCTTTGGGTCGTCACAATAATGCACAAGGGAGTTTTTTCAATTTAATTGACAATATTTGAAATGAGATTATTTATTTATTTTAGAGTCGCCACTTGGAATAAATTATGGTATCCCAAGTCACCGATTTATTTAAATCCCAAATCGAGGAAATTTTTGACTTTCCAAATGAAGTCTGCGAACCAGAAATTCTAAGTAAGGAATTTTGTTGACCCGAGGGAAGGTGTTAGGCATTCTCGGATCCCGTGGTTCTAGCACGGTCGCTTTGATCATACTTGGCTTATTAAAATTATTTAATTACTGATTTTAAGACCTATGTGTATTTATCTTTTTACCGCTTTTAATTACTTGAATTATTTGTATTTAAAGAATTGAATTACGCGAACGTATACTCTTTTTTTTACGTGTCAAATTATGCCACGCGAACGTGTCCACAAATAATATCGCTTTGTTTGTTTTTAAGAAATAGTTTGGCCAAATTTGCGCTAACACATACTCCAATTTTTATTTTTCTAAAAAATCTTAATCATGTTACGCGAGTATATACCTAATTAGGATAGTATTTTAAGACGGCCCTGAAGGATTTTTGTACGAAATATTATTCTTTTTATACATCTAGGTTGTGAAATTTACACGAAGGCCATATGTGATTTAATAGTGAATGGCACACCTCAAACTACTATAATTAATTAAAGCTCGTAACCCAATTTAGTATTAAGGATAGATTGATTAAAGTTGCGCGAACGCATACTTCGAATTGATTTTTTTTAGATTTGTGATCATGTTTCGCGAACGTATACGCAATCCAAATCGTATTTTAAAACGATCCTAAAGGATATCCTAGGAAGTATTAGTTTAATACATATGAAATTTATACAAAGACCATATGCGATTTGATGAATTAAAATAATTAAAAATATAACCTATTTTATTATTAAGGAAGATTGGTCGAATTTGTGCTAACACATACTCTAAATTAATTTAGGATCATGGTCATATTACGCGAACGTATACGCGACCACAATCGTATTTTAAACGTTCCTAAAGGCTTGCTACGAATTTCGATCATCTTTACATCTAGATTATGAAATTTACACGAGGGTCATGCAATTGTCGTTTTGGTTTGGCACGGCACACCTCAATTCCAACTTTAAAGGAAAAACTCAACTAAGCTTTGAGGGCCATAAATTTTAATTTGTTTAATATGGCACACCTCAAACTTATTTAAGAGTATAACTAATTAAAAATGTACTTGGAGAAATTATAATTACTTATGCCAAAAAAAGAAATTATCAAAGAACAAAGCAACGACAATTTTTGTTAAGACCAGACTAATGACGTCGTTGAAGCAGTTTCTCTTGAAGCAACAATATGATTATGAGCAACAAAGTAGATTATTCCCATGGCTCATTTTCTTTACATTAAATCCTAGCATTTTTAAGTTATTTAATTCAATCCTGTATCACAGCTGCTATCTTTATATAATATCATGTAGTTCAAAACTTCACCACAATATAAAGCATTCGGCTGTCATAAACAGTAAGTAAAACCCTTCATATCCAAATAATGTTCACTGAACCAAACAACAAAATTTTATAGTTATATTCTATATAATTGATAAATCCAACAGTAAAATTAAACTAGTTCATAAATTTATACCGTGCCAATATCTATCCAATTTTGTATCATATCAATATTAGTTCCTCAATAATTTTAAATTCCTAATTACAATCCATTTATACCCATTTAAACAAATTCTACTGGTTCATAGTTTGAACATCCAGAATAAATATAGGGAGGCGAGCTAAAGCAGTAATGAACATTTGCACTCCAAGTTCTCCTCAATTAAGCTTCATTCGATTTGAATCTATTCATCACTCAAAGTAGAGATAAATACCTGGATATGGAAAATACAAAGAGAAAGAGGAATCAGCAGCGGGTAATGACAGCATACACTAACAGCCACCCGGACTCGAAATCATAAAGCAGAAACACCAGCAACCATGGAGCAGGATAAAATAGTCAAAACAAACACTAAATTGTCCAAAGTATGAACCCGACTAATCCAAACATGCTTACTGGCAGAAACAGAAAGAACTAGAAGAAGTAGAATAGTAGTTTTCTGGTTTTTAAACACTCAAAGATCAAAAACTTCAAGCTTTCACCCAACAGTAGTAGACTAGTATTTGCTTTCTCTTTTTTTTGCCTCTTTTTAGCTCTCCAAGTATTCTATCTCTGTTTTTTCTAGAATTTACAGGTCCTATTCTCTATATCTTTCCCTTCATTTTTCTGATTTTCAACCTATTAATAGGCATTCACTTGAGTGGAAAGTCCATTACAAATCTTCTATTTTATTTTTAATTTACTACTAACTTAGTGTTTTTTTAATTAATTAGTTAGTGCACCACTTTAAACCTAAAATCAGGACTTAGTGTCTTTTAATTATTCAATAATGCCCATTTAGCTCCTTAAAAACAACAATAAGTGCCTTTTGATCAAAGGCTAAAAACTCGTGTTTTAGTCGTTGTAACAACACTTTAATTACTACATTTTACAAATATTTGAGCTTAAATGATTATGAATTATACTAAACTCATGATTTATGCTTTGCAGGAAGAGTTTCCAACTTAAGAATTAATTCGATGAATTTGAGGCTTTGAAGTCTAAGTAAAAGCTAAATAAATCAAGTTGTAATCAAGTTGAGTAAAATGGGCATAACGTTCTGCTCAAAACTCCGTTTGGGCTGCATAATATATTGATGGATAGATATTTAAAAGGGCTACAAATTTTATTTTTTGCGTTTTTCCGAAATCCCAGATGCGCGAAGTAAACTACGTGCATTACTTCGCGCAGCATTTCACGCAGAATAGTTCGGTTAAAATATTTTTTCTAAGGTTGAAAATGGAAAGACACATAATTCCACTCAAAGTTAATTAATGCAACCTTATATTATGGAGAAGATCAGATTTTATGCATTATTGAGTAGAGTCGAAATATACTATTCATCTTAGAGAGAAGATTTTGAGGGAGTAAGAAGGAGGAGCTTCATCTTGGAGCTAAGAAAGGAGAAGAAGAACAACATCTTGGAGCAAGGATTTAAAGAGTTCTTCTAAACTTTCTTCTAGTTTTTTGTTTATATTGTGTTTAAGGCTTGCATTGTTGATTTTCATATGAATATGAGTAGCTAAAAACTCTTTAGTATTCTAGGGTCATGGATGTTAGTTGATCTTGTTATTTGAAGCTTGGATTGATTTTATTGAAGTTATTGATATGGGTTGTTTATTTCATTTTGATCTTAATTATTTTACTGCATAGCTAACAGTGAAATATTATCTACGAACTTTGAATTAATCTTGACAAAGGAAATTCTTGGTTGCATATAAAATCAAATAGAACAAGATTTGAATCTCGGGCATCGAGTGAAGGATGTGCAAGTAAGATAGATATATACTTAATTGCCTTGTTTGGTTAAATAATAAGAGTTTGAAATGCATTCTTGTTAATATTAATATCATAGAAATATAGATATTAATTTAACTTGGATAGATTCATAAGAACTCGAAAGATTCTTATGAATATTATTAACCTTATAATCAATAATCCAGATAATTAAATAAATCAATTCTAAGTAGAAAAATAGCATGATTACTAGCAAGTCCATGGCCCTGGAATATATTTATCCAAACTGTTATAAACATAAATTGTAATTGGTGTAGTAATTCTGCCTTGAATTATTGTTCTATTATTAAGAATTTATATATATATTTTGTGATAGTCTAGCATAAATCAAGAATTAGTTAATTTAATATCAGTCGATAAGTTAATAATAATTCCTCGTGGGAACGATACTTTACTTATTACTATACTACTTGTCGATCACGTACACTTGCGTAAGTGTTTTGGTCGCAACACGTTTTTGGCGCCGTTGCCGGGGAATTAGAAATTAAATATTCGTCTAGATTAGACTTTTATTATTATATTTACAAGTTTATTTTCTTTTATTATCTTTACAAGTTTGTTTTCTTTTCTTTTTGTAAATATGTTATTTTTATAACCATTTGATTTTTCTCTTAGTATGTTTCTAGTCCTCTTAGGATGACATCTGGGGATGAAATATACAGAGGTAAGGTTAATGTCACGACCCAAACCCTGGTCGTGATGGCGCCCAACACAATGCTAGGCAAGCCCGACCATAGAATCCCTTAAACCAGCCAATTATTAATCAACTTAAACTTAAACAGTAGTCAATTATAACAGGTGATAACCGAAACGTAAAACATACAAAATACGGTCCCAAACATATCGTGGTGTCACGAGACTGAGCCTCTACAGAATAGCATCCTAATACAACCAAGTCTAGGCAAATAGGAAATCAACAAGATGATAAAGAAGGAGAAA